>PVIA01002238.1:157536-221701 GCA_004024845.1 Tonatia bakeri
CCTGGAAGTTCTCTTTTGAGAAATCAGCTGATTGTCCTATGGGAACTCCTTTGTAGATAACTATTTCCTTTTCTCTTGCTGCTTTTAAGATTTTCTCTTGGGTAATGTAATTATGATGTGTCTTGGTGTGTGCTTCCTTGGGTTCAACTTCTTTGGGATTCTCTGAGCTTCCTGAACTTCTTGAGGTCTGTTTCCTTATTCAGATTGGGGAAGTTCTCCATTATGTTTTCAAATAAGTTTTCAATTTGCAAATACATATTTGGAGCCAGTGTAGATGTTGACTATTATGTTTTCCAAGTTGCAAGACTCAGGTCATGGTCCGTAATTCAGCCTTCTGGGTTGAAGTACCTGTGGGCATGCCTCAGCTTCCAGTGTTTCATGAAGAGTTAACTCAGCATATTGTGCCTTTCAGTTTCCCATGTCTATCATACTGCTTCCATCAGTGAACATCTCGAAATCAGGGATTTTTTAGTGGCGGGTCAGTTAGGACAGGTCAGCTGGAATTATTTTGATTGCTCTGATTTAGAAGGAAACAAGGAGGCTGGATTCAGGGTGGAGATAGCCAACAAGAGGTCAGCCAGTATCCTCCCTTTTGTTCTTGTCAGGGCAACACATAGTGGAATATGCAGTGTTGGGCTGTCCCAGAGTGAACTTCTCAGCTTGTTGTACAAAGTCACAGGTGGCAGTCTTGGTCCTTAGACAAACCATCCATCACTAAGATGCCATGTCCAGTAGCTTTGAGAAGTAGGCTGCTGACCTCTTAACATTTTCCAGATTTCAAGGGTAATGTCCTTAGTCCTGTTCCTTGTTCATGCACAAGCAAGTCAAGTGACTTTCTTAAGTCTGAGAGGTGAAGGCAGGGACTGTTAATAACTTTAATGTTTTGGAAGGCCTTTTGACATTCCCCAGTCCAAGTTAGAGGCACTTGATCTTTTCCTTTAAACACCTCATAGAATGGTTTTGCAGTTAAGCCAAAATTTGGAATCCAGATCCTACAAAAAAAACAACCATTCCTAAAAATTCTCTTAACCGTCTGCAGGTAGTAGGCACTGCCACCCTAGCCAAGACTCCTTTCCTGTGCGAGAGCAAGTTCCTTTGCCCCTGAAATAATTCAAATCCCAAGTACTTTACAGAAGACCTGGGTATTTGAGATCTGCTCTGGGAGACTTTGTATCTCTGTTCAGTCAGGAAGTTTAGAGTAGTATTTAGAAGGGTGTTTAGTATTTAGAGGAGTATTTTTGTCAGAGGCCACCTTCCTGATGCTTGCAATGAAGACAGCATTTACCTAGTGCTCCACTGTCCATTTGAAGTTCCCTTAGATCTCTGGCTAAAAGCTCCTCTAAACAACGGGGAATTTTAGAACTCCTAGGAAGAACAGTTCAATAATATATTAAATGTAATACCTCCTGCGATTTAGAGCTCAAGGGTATATAAATGAAGGTGTCTTTTAAGTCCAGTACAGTAAACCATCAAATTTCCCAAACTAGTCAGCAAAGTATAAACATTATGGACTACCAAATGTCTTCCACTATTTGGTTGATGGCCCTCAAGTCCTGGAAAAAGTGGTATTCCTTAGTATCTCATTTCCGTACTGTTATCAATAAAATGGTAGTACTATACGGGGAATGAGTAATCTGATGTTCTAGGAATGCCTTTGCTAATGGTTGGATACCCCTTCTTGCTTGTTAGTTTAGACAGTCGTGTTTTAGATGGAGAGATGTTTGCTCCTGCAGTTGTATTTGGATTGGGGTGGCTGTTTTAACCTTCATAATCCTGCCCTTTGCCCATACTTCTAGACTTATTCTTGTGGGATTTCTTTGGGTCACTCAGCCAGAATTTCTTTCTTGGCTGAAGCCAGTATGCTGCTTTTAAAGCACAAGCTTCTTCCAGAGGTATCTAATACCAATCCAGCTGGGGGCAGAGGTGACCTTGGCATTTAGTTTAGCCAATAAATCTCATCCTTAAAGTTGGCACTTGGCATTCTGTCAATACAAGAAGCTATTATGCGTAAGGTTTGTTTTTGCCATTTGGTAATCTAATGGCTTCCAGAGTGACTCTCCTGCCATTTCAGTCATGTGCCTTGTTTTAGAGGAGAGTTTATTTAACCTCATATTTAACACAAAATATGTGGGTCCAGTGTCAATCAAAAAGTCAGTTAATTTCTTTCCCACCATTAGAGTGACATGGGCTTCCATGTGGGTTGTGCTGAAGGAGCCAATTGTGTTGATGCTCCTCATTCCTCTTTGTCCTGTTCTTTGTTTAAACTTGGGCATTTTCTCTCCAAGAGACTCTTTTCCTTGCAGTAAGTACATTATTTAGGGCCTAGCTTTAGGGCAGGGAAGAATAGCCCTCTGTTCCCAGTGTCCTTACCTTGTTCAGTTTTTTCTTACCACCCTTTGGGTTTCACAGCAGCAGTCAGCAAGTCAGCCTGTTGCTTTACTTTTGTTGTTTTTTTCCCAGGCCTTGTCTCTGCTATTGAACACCTGAAATGCAGTCTCCACCACCACCTGTGACAGAGGCATTCCAAAGGATCTCAACCTTTTGAAGCTTTCTTCAGATATCAGGGGCACTCTGCTCCAAAATAGTCATGTTCACGACCTTTATTAGGGGCTTCTGGGTCCCAGTATTTTGGTGATAGGCTTCGAAGATACATTCTACTAAGTCCCTTGCTGTTGTGGTTCAATGGATTGAGTGCCAGTCTGTGAACCAAAAGGTTGCTGGTTTGATTCCTGGTCAGGGCACATGCCTGGGTTGGGAGCCAGGTCCCCAGTTGTCGGGGGCATACAAGAGGCAAGCAAATGATGTTTCTCTTTCTCACACATCGAAATTTCTCTCCCTCTCTTTCTTCCTTCCTCTCTCTCTAAAAATAAATGGAATCTTTAAAAAAATAAATTCTAAGAATTCAGATGGGTTTTCATCTGGACCCTGCTTTGGCTGCTGGACCTTCTCTGTTTGGGCACTCCCTTCCTTGACTCAGCCAGAATGCAGTTCCTGTGATGTTCAAACTCGAGCTGATCCCCATCATTCATGCTCAGTGTGGTTCAGTAGTAGGGACAGCAGTTGTGGCTTCAGCTCACACAGGGGCTTGGGGTGTCTCGTGGGGCAGGTGACTAGCTTCTTCCTTTGTCTTTTCTAAGATTCTTCTTTGGCAGTAAGCAGGGTTGTTCAGTAGATGTTGAATATCTGCTCAAATCACGTTATGAGTCTCAAAAATGGAAGAAAAGAGAGTTTCTTTCTAGGATTGTCCCTATAGGCAGACATACTGTTTTCCCAGTGAAAGAGGTCAGAAATTGTGAGGGGAGTATACATCCTGACCATGTCTGCCTCTTGTCTATTAGCATCAGTTCCTCCGATTGGCCTCTGCCTCAGTGGGAATTACTGGCACCACTCCTGTCTGGAGTGGACTCCTAACCAAATTGGGTGCCCTGCTGCATGTGTATGTGGTAGGGGAACCATTCCTGAGCCTGGCAGAGTACTTTCTGCAGCCAGATATAGTGGAACAGGGGCTGCAGCTGTCATTGCCCCATGACAGTGGAATGGCCACAGCTGCTGAAATATTAAGTTGGGGTAATAATAATAAGCCACCTTCATTCTCCTGAGATTCTTGTAAGCCTTGTCTGGTTTCCCAGCCTGCTGTATCATAATGTTGCTTTTCGTTTGAATAGGCTTATTCTGATACAAAAGCATAAATGCTAGTACATAGGGAATTCCATCCCATTTTTCCTCTCTTTTACAGAATAACTCAAGTTGCATGGTACTGTAGTTGAAGTACCCAATTGCTAGCTAGTGTTCTACAGACTTTGGAGCATATTGTGGCCATGTCAGGTTACAGAGAATAAGCATTTTCTTTTCTTGAGTGGTTCATAGCCAGACATGGCCCAGTTTTGTGAGATGCATACAGGGGGCTGCACTGAGGGACAGTTAGCCATACAGTTCTCCAGGATCATCAGTAACAAACCAAGTCATTTTAAAGAGAAAAATCAACCTTTAGTTTTGCACTAGTTTAACTTTTGATGTTTTAAATTCACTTACTTGATTAGATTTCTTTCAGTCTTACTCAGTTTAACCACACAAAATTTCCTCTCAGGTTTTCACAGACCTTCTACACTTTTCTAATCCCTCTTGGTTGTCTCTTCTCACTCATTCAGAACTAACTGTCCTTGGTTTAGTACAAACTGCTTTCCTCTAATTCCTTCAAAAATGTATTTCCATACCTTATGCCTTCTTTTACACAGAAGGCAGTATACCAGCAATTTGAAGCACTCACTGTACCTGTTTTCAGTTCCTCATAATGCAGGGGATTTCAGGCAAAGACCTGCTGCTGTTTGATAAATGTATTTTTGATCCTAGAGAAAGTGACTGCCAAGTAGGAATGAAATTTAGGGATTTTAGGTTATTGTAATCTTAATGTAAGTGTTTTTAGAAAGTTATCAATACCTTAAACTGCATTAATGTCTCTAGAATCTAGAATGTATGCTGGTTAAATCACAACCTGAAATAATTTTATCAGAGTAACACTTAGGACCATATAAAATACTGCATAAATTTAAAGTCTCCAAAACCATAGCCATTCTGGGGTACTGGCCCGTGAGTTGTGTAAGTGGTTATACCATGTCTGGGTTTCTTTGGGAAACAGTGGGTTCTCTTCACCGGTGAGAGATGACTTTCTACGAGAGCGCTGACAAAAAGATGGTGGTAATGGTAACTGACAAACTTTGGGGCGATTGAGGGTCAGTATGGTAGAATAGAGCTCAGGCAAGCTACAGCCCACAAACCAAATCCTTCCAGTAGTCTGTTTTGTATAGTCCTAAAGCTAAGAACAGTTTTGCATTTTCAAGGGTTGTAAAACAAAAACAAAAAAGATGCCAGAGACCTTATGTGGCTTGCAAAGCCTTAAATATTTATGAACTGTCCTTCACAAAAAAAGAAGTCTGCCAACTCCTGATAAAATACTGGACTGAGGATGGAGTAGATAATACTTTAAGATCTTTTGCAACCAAGGAGACCTAAGACTAAGTACAGTAAACAACACAAATCAGTATATGGAAATTGTGTGATTATATCACACATTAATTAGGCTTATGATAAATTATTTAGGCAAAAGGAGACCCATTTTTTAATTAAGGAAACTTAAAACACATTTAAGATTAATGACAGGTTAACAGTTATAGCTTGCTAAATTAAAGCCAGTTTTCTCTCCTTGAGCATAGTGACTGTTGGATGAAGAAGCAGTCGGAAAGCCTGCTGGGAAAAGAGGGGCAGGAAAAGACTAGTCTGGGACTAAGAAGTTACCATTATACAAAAAGACAAACAAGAAAACCACTAATTATCTGTATGTTAAAAAGGTTGTGTGTTGCTTTTTATGCTCTATTTCTTACCATTTAATCTAACCACAACAACAAGCTTTTGATAGAAGTGCCTTATTGGTAAGGAGATACTACTGTCATTGACACTGGTTTTAAAATAATAAGTGATGATTATTTGTAGGAAGGGAGAGGGCAGGCTATGTGATGATTTATATTTTTTCGTGCATTTTTAGTGGCTGGATGTGATTTTCGATTCATATGTTCCTTTGTGTGACAATAGATGTTTTGAAGGTTGATATAGCTTATTTTTGTGACTGTTCTGACTTTTGATTTCTCAATCACAGAATGTGTAATTAATAAAATATTCTGTCTCGAGATAGTTTTAATCTCACCTTCCCCATTTCTCTCTCAAATTTAACCTATTTGAAGTGTAATTCAGATGCTCCTTTTTGTCATACATATATTTGTTTATTCAGGTTTGTAACTAAGTGAATTTTTTTTTTCAGATGATTCTTTGGGATTGGGACTTAAAGCAGTGGTATAAACCTCATTACCAGGTAAATATGTGATTATTACCAATAATATCTGTAAGGAAACTTTTGACATTTAAATAAAGTTACACTCACAAGATTGCTATGATACAAGATTTTCTTTACCTGAACTAAAATAACCAGAGCTTTCACTTAGGTAGGTTACATTTTAATTGTAAGGGGAAAAATAAAAATAGTAAACCAAGCATATATATTTTTAAATGTTTCCAATATAATTGGGACTCAGAATAAACTAATAATTATATATTAAGGATGAAAGTTTTTTTTCCTGATGGCGGGCAGATGATCCACACAGAAAAAATAGATTAAAGGCCGTATGTGGGAAAAGGCAAGGCGACTGGCAAAATATTTTATCGGAGAAGCAAAATGTTTTTGCTTTTGGGTAAACTTTTTATTGAATTATACATATAGAAAAGTACACAGCTTGATGATGACTTTTTAACTCAATATTCCGTGTGACTAGTACCCATGTCAGCAGAGAACATATTAGCAGCACCCATTCCCAGAAGCCTCACTTACGTCGTCCCATTCTAGTTATTTCCCCAAAGGTAATCCCTATCCTGACTTGAAACAATTAGTTTTGCTTACTTGTGAAATATATATACATATATAATCATTTAATATGTACTATGTAAAGATTTTGTTGATCACTTAAGTAATGCATGTTTGTGACAGAACTGAAAATAGAAGTACAGAAGAGTCCATTGTAAACATCAAGCAATAATTATGTTATGTTAACCTTTGATGCTTATATTTGTAAGTCTTTTTCCATTGTATTGAAATGTGTTTGTATATTCTGTTCTACAAAAATGGTATTAGGTTTAATATGTTTTGAAACCTCATGATTTATACACATAGATGAACATTAATAAATGTTAAATGTCATTTGTGTTTATAAAAACGTTAACCTGCCCTGGCTGGCCGCCCTCAGTGTATTGAGTGCAGGCCTGTGAATCAGAAGGTTGCTGGTTTGATTCCTGGTCAGGGCAATGCCCGGGTTGTGGGCCAGATCCCCAGTAGGGTATGTGTGAGAGGCAACCACACATTGATGTTTCTCTCCCTCTCTCCTTCCCTTCCCCTCTCTATAAAACTAAAAATAAATAAAAATTAAAACAAAAACGAAAACAAAAACCTTAACCCATTTATGAGAGTTACTATTTAATTACTTGTTCCAACATCAGTTGTTAGAAAATTAATATCCTTTTGAATGGTTGATTTTTTATTTTTAAAAACTGTGAATGGAATAGTCACAACAGCCTATAGGAATAAAATATCCCCTCGGTTTTGGTGAGAAAATAACTATTGTAGTCAGATGAAATCAAGACCACATCTGACCTAAAAGGTGCTGGTTTCTTGACCTGCAGGGTGGATTTTCTCATCAGTCATATGTCATATCGAAGATCCTCAATTTCTTAGAGTATCTAAATTATTGGTGAAATCTAAAGATAAATAAGGACCGGTGGTTCAGAGCATGGGCTTATAGTCAGACAGACCGATTTTGTGAGATCATGCCCCTCTGTCCCTTTTTTCTCCTTTTCCCATTCTTCATCTCTCTCTTCCTGATCATTCTTTTCCATAAATCTGAAGTGTGACATTCATATATAAAAGTGCACAAGTCATAAGTGCACAACTTGATGAATTTTCTCCAGGCGAATACATACATGTGACCATTTACAGATGAAGAATTCAGCACCTGAAAGCCCTCTTCTGTTTTCTCCTCAGTCATCTACTTCTCCCAGGTGTTACAGTGTCCTGGTTTGTCATCACAGCTTAGTTTTACCCGTCTTTGAATTTTACATAAATGGAATCAGTCATGAGACTTCTGTTTTGCTTCTTTGAGAATTTTATCTGTGGGATTAATTCATATTATTGCACATAATACTATGGCCTTACCCAATATGGCCCCTAACTTTTCTCTCTTCTGCTTCTCCGACTTCATCTTCTAGTGCTTGCTCCTTCACTCACTCTGCTCCAGCACAGGCCAGGCGGTCTTCTGCATCTACATTTTCACACTTGCTAGTCTCTGCCTGGAGTGCTCTTTTCTCACACCTCTGTCAGTTCTTAACAAATTGTCACTTAATCCTCTAAAGTTTCACTGCCCTCTATCACTTCCTTTTCCCTTTTCTTGCTTTATTCTTTCTCTTCTACCTTCTCAAAAACCCATGGTTCTCCACTGTCCGTACTTCTTAGCTGGGAATCCAGTGTTCTCAAAAATTTGGTTCCAGCATGTCCTCCAACCTTATTTTTTACTGTTTTTATTTTTAATATAGCCTGTATTTCTATAATTTTATGTTCTCTGCACCTTGCTGTTTTATCACTTTTTACCTTTATCTATGCTCCTTGGAAAATGAGCTCCCCAAATACATATTTGTTTAGTTTTATTGTAAAACATTATTTCCCCACTTTATAAATGGAATCCTTTCAAATGCTACCTGTCCCATAAAGTTTCTGTTAACCCTTCAGATTAAAGTTATCTCTGTGTCCTTTGTGCTGTTATATCTGTGTGTTTACATCATCATTTTTTCCATACAGAAAAAGTACAATAAAGTCTCTCTGTTAACTACAACTGTAAACTCTGAAAATAAAAATTGTATGTGTGGAAATAATGTGAGGCAACCAAAGGAGAACTCTGAAAAATGGAAAGAGGAGGGTGGACTGGTCAGGGACCTCCGTGATGGAGGAACCACATAGTGACAGGGTTTCCTACGACCCCTACCCAACAGAAAAGGTGACTCCAGTCCTGACCCTCAACCTGGCAACAGAGTGTGACGCAACTAGGCTCATTTCTTCCTTGAGACTGAATGAGAGTCTTGCCAACAACACCAGTGAGTCTGGTGGCTCTGGCAAGAGGGACTTGATCAGGAACTCCCCTGACAATAAGTGGCCAAGGAAAGTATAGTCATGCACCAGTTGACACATTAGGCAAGTTTGTCATTGTGCAAACATTATTGAGTATACTTACACAGACCTACATATAGTACAGTCTGCTGTACACTAGGCTATATGGTATAGCCATTGTATATGTGGTGCTTCATTGATAAAAATGCTGTGATGAGGCATATGACTCTCATTCCCCACTGGGCATGAGGTCCCCTTCCCCAGTGAGAGGCATGGGTGGCCAGGGGGCCTGGCACAGGGGATATTGCCACAACAAGTGCCCAGCCCAGGAAGTGTTCTTTGTCCCTGTGGCCTGGAGTCTCCCTTCTCCCATCTGGAGGTACTAGGCAGCCAAACGTGAAAAAGTTCCGTTTTCTCTCCTCCCATAACCACCCCAGACAGAGGCACCATTAGGGACCAGTGGGAACCCTAGTGGCACCAGGGAAAAAAAATAGAGCAGACCGAAATGCCAGTGTGAATGCCCTGAAAATTAAGTTGTCTTCAGAACCACCACCTAAAAATGTAGACCAGGATCTGTGTGCAAAGTGTAAACAAGACTATCTCCTAATATAAAAGAATTAAATAGGACCCAGTCTTCAAAGAGTACATTCAGCATTAGTACCCAAAATGTTGATGATAAAATAAAAAATCACTTGTCATACCAAGAACCAGGAAAATCATAACATGAGTGAGAAAAGACAGTGCTTACCAACAAGATGAATCAGATTTGGAATTACCTGACAAGGAAATTTAAAGCAGCCATCATAAAAATGTTCTAACAAGCAATTACAAACTCTCTTGAAACAAATAAAACAGAAAAATCTGCAAAACAGCAAAGAAGTAGAAGTTATAAACTCGATACACGTTATAAACTAGATACAAATGGAAATTCAAAACCTGCTGAATAGGCTCAACAGAGGACAGAATCCATAAGCTCGGGGAGACAACAATAGAATTTAAAGGTCCCAATTTAAACAACATAGAGAAAATAGATGGAAACAAAATGAACAGAGCATTAGGGACCTGAGTGACATAAGCAAAGATCCAGCATTTTCATCATCAGCATCTGAGAAGGAAGGGGGAAAAAGACAGTAGATTTAAAGGAATATTTGAAGAAATAATGGCTAAAAACTTCCCAAATTTTGCCAAATACATTAATTCTACAAACTCAAGAAGCAGGGTAAATACTAAATAGGATCAATTGCAAAAACAAACAAGTAAAATCCAAGACATGTCATAATTAAACTTTTGAAAACTAAAGACAAAAATATTTTGAAAGCAGCCAGAGAGAAATCACGTATTATCTGTAGGGGACAACAGCTCAGATAACAGTCCGTGTCTCATTTGGGTGTAAGGAAAATAGATGCTATTATATGTAATTTGTGGAAGTATAGATTGGCAAACATGTGAGGACAGGTTTATAGTAATGATCAAATTTTTACATGTTAATTAACTTTGGCTTAGCAGTTCAAATTAGGGAAAGCCATTTATCAGAAGTACGCTTAATTATCTATACTGATATATAGAGAGGTATTTGTTTATAAGACTAGAAATAGCTGGGCTATGCCTCAGTAATAGGGAATGTTTTAAAATAAAAATTAATAAAAAATAATGCTTCACAAGTAAAAAAAAAAATAATTCCACAAAGAGCAAAGGTGTTACTTAGCTAATTATTGGTCAAACTTTGATAACAATTTCTCTGTTCTAAAATATGTTGAGGCTACTTAAACAGTTTCATGGTTTGAACAATTGAAATTAAAAAAATGGAAAAAAACAACAAAAACCAGTTTCATGGTGAAATCATTAAATATCTTAAATACTTATGAATTCCAGATACACTCAAATGCAAGTTCAAGGTACAGTAAAACAAAAGTAACATTTAATTACTGTTCTGATTATCAGTGTACTCATTTCTGTGGATAACTGAATTGAACAAAAAGTAAAAATCATATGTATACATTAATGAAGTATGTTTTGAAGTTTAAAAATATATTTTCTACCCATTTTTAGGGCACAACCTGATGTTATACTTTCCATGAATTTTTTGTAAACCATTCACTTCAAAGTTATCACTATCTCCTTTGAACTGTGGTACCATTTTTCTGAATATTTATCTCTTTATTTTCCATAACATTGATTTAAATATATGTGCCGCAATTGCTTCATGTGCTTTGCATGTATGTTAACAGATTTAATTTTCGCATCAGTCCTTAATGAGGCAGATGCTGTTATCCCCATTTTACAGTGAAGAAACTAAAAACTTCAGATGTTGCATGACTTGCTCAAAGTCACAGTTAGATTGAAGTCTAGATTTCAAACTTATCTTTGCAACAAAGCTTCACCAGTGTGCCACACTGCCTCTCTTAAATAAGGTAAATGAAAGAAATGTTATATGTGTGTAAAAGAAATTTTGACAAAAAAGGAAGGAAATCATCAATAAATAAATAGAATGTTCAAATTGTAGAATTTTAAATTAATACAAATTTAGTTTTATGCTACTTATGAAGTTATGAATACTGTTAAATGAGATATGCATGAAAAATACAGAAAAATTACAATTCACATTATCTCCTATATACTTCAAAATCCAAATTTGACACTTGATGTTACCCAAAAGGCCCTGAAATGATCAACATCCAAATTTTTAAAGTGAGAATTATACCATTTGTCATGTCATTTTTTGTGGGGAGGCTCCGCCCGCAGGGCCCCCTCCAGCTGCCACAGATGAGAATAAGTCTACCAAGACATGATCTGCTTGGGGAGGAAAGGGGGCCTATCTCTCAAAGGAGAAGGGCCAGGAGCCTGTTCCTCAATGGGCTTTTATTGGGTTTGTTTACACAAGAAGTCAGGTAAAGCTCATTAATCATTGCCAGGAAGTAAGGATCAAACAATAGATAACAAAGTAGTCTGAGGGCCTATTTTGAGTCAGGGTCAGATAGCTAAAGAGCTATAAAACTTTGAGGAACAGACCTACTTCCTGCTTGGACCCTTATCATTTAATTGAGAGCATTCTGAACAAAGCAGGTTTCACAGGATTTTACATATTCTTTCTTAGGCCTGATCACCCAGGGAATCTGCCCTTTCCAGCACAGGGCTGCACCACCCTGTCATTGTTTCGGGCTTAGGTGGAGCAAGGGAAGTAAGGCAGCCAAGAGATTAGGAGATTTCTCGCAGACTGTGAGGACTCAGGCTTTGTCAAAGCCGAGGGGCAAAGGTCCATCATCCCCTTTTGCTATAACCCCCGAAGTCCTTCCTTGGGGGCCTCCCACATGATCATGCCTGTCTTAGGTCGTTCCCCCCCTTGGGGAATCTTACCCATCTTTGGCTAACTGACCAAGCATTGGGGGTCAGTTATGGTAAAGTAAAAGGAGCAGAAGTGGTGCTCCTGCCAGGGAGATAAGCTTTGTCTCCTTGGTGCCTCACAGTCCAAGGTCGCTCCCTCAGCCTTAGCCTTGGGGGGGGGGGGTTACTGCTTCTGAAACCAGGCGGGACAGTTCCCAACAATTTATGTAATCTACAAATTAATGAATATTAATATTTAATAGAATTATCTTAAATGTTGAACTTTCTGTGTAATAAGTTTGTGATTTTACTTTTTTTCCTCCTAGAATTCTGGAGGTGGAAGTGGAGTTGATCTTTCAGTGCTCAATGAGGCTCGCAATATGGTGTCTGATCTCCTGACTGATCCAGCCCTCCCCCCACAAGTCATTTCTTCCCTGCGGAGTGTCAGCAGTTTGATGGGTGCTTTCTCAGGTTCCTGCAGGCCAAAGATTAACCCTCTCACACCGTTTCCTGGATTTTACCCCTGTTCTGAGATAGAAGACCCAGCTGAGAGAGGAGATCGAAAACTTCACAAGGTCAAAATACAGTAATTAGCCAGCCCTATTTATCACATTTGATTATATTTTGAAATTGTTCTTTAAAATCTTAGATAAACTACAATTTCTTTGTTAAGCATCATCTTCTTTTCCAGTATAATGAATTCTGGGGCTTTGGAGGTAGTCATCTCAAATAATTCGAAACAAGTAATCAGTTTTATTCTAAATAACATTGCCGTTGTAACTGTGTCAGTGACAACTATTTATTGTTGTTTTTGTTTTTGTGTGTTAAGTAGTAGAGCAACAAGCAAATTTAATTTTGGGTTTGTATAACAAACTGGTAGTCAAATCATATCAGTAATCTATTTATTCTTTATAATCCAGGAATAGTTCTTGTTGAGCCAGATAATGATTATAATGTTCACTTTATGCATTACATAGCATTTTGCATTTTAAATTGATTTTCACATTTTTAAACCTCTTCCTGGCCCCCTCCTCTTTACCCACTGGAGATTGTTATACCCCAATAGGCATGGATTTTTCCATCATCAGAAGTGGGATTGCCCTGGCTGGTGTAGCTCAGTGAATTGAGCGCGGGTTGTGAACCAGGCATTGCAGGTTCGATTCCCAGTCAGGGCATATGCCTGGGTTGCAGGCCATATCCCCCAGCAACCACACATTGATGTTTCTCTCTCTCTCTCTCTCTCCCTCACTTTCCTCGCTAAAGATAAATAAATAAAATCTTAAAAAAAAAAAGATGTTTAAAAAAAAGTGCGATTAATTTAAATGTCAATGCTTCAAAATATGATTTCCTTTAGAAAATAATACTGTTCTAAATAGGCATACATTATGCATGTCCAGAGTGCTTGTAATTATTTTATTTCACTATCGGTATCTTTACCAGTTACTAAAATGATAAAACTAAAAATATAAACATTTTGGAGGTTATTCTAGTTCAACTACTTTATTTTACAGGTAAAGAAACTAATGAAGAGAAGATAAAATTCAAATCAGTTTATTTTGTTCTTGTATAATAGTGTATAGAGCTTAGAAAAAGTCAAATATAGTTTTTGGAGGGATTTTGATTATCAGTTAATTTCATTTTGTTCTTAGCATTAGGGGATAGAAATGTTGGAAAACTAAGCAAGCCTGATTAGGGCAGAAGTTTGATAATTATTGATCACAGATGTGGATCATAAGTAGTTATGTGGTGCCTTTATTTTTAAAAAGTATATATGGTATCATCTGCAGTAGTGAAAATCCAATTAACAATGATACTTAGAGGTTAATCATAAGCATCAAAAAGGGATAGCAAGAAATTCATCAATAAAATAACTAATTATTTTTTAGTTTGTTTTCACTTGACTTATTGCTCTTCCTTTATATTTTCCATTGACATTTGATGTTTAGAATAGTAATTTTTAAAAATAGTTCTTAAAAATCTTATTTGTAAAAATCATATTGATAGTATTATTTTCGCTACGTTTACTCTGTAAAGTGTACTGGTACATTTTGGAAACATTTAAACAATAATATTAAACAGTATGCCTAAGTGCATAATTTCTTGAACATTCTAGTTAATCAGACTTATTTTGGGTACTGGAATCTACTGGTAAAAGTCATAGAAGAACCAAGAAGTAACCCTTATTTCTTTTCATAGTATTCTTTAAACTTGCTTGAATTTTATATCTAATTTGTCCCTGCTTTTGGAAAAGAATGTAAGAAGCCTAATGTTACTTCAGAAAACAGCAGCATTTATTAAAAAAATAATTAGTAAGGAAAGGGGAGTTGGGATAGATAATTTAATGTGAATGGCAAATACTGTGTTAAGAAACGAGAGATTATATGGATCTAAATTACAGCTACAAAGGATTATGTTACATGAAGAACTTTTTCACTCTGTCTAACCATGAGCCTTTACTAAATCAACATCTTTGGGAAAATTTAAATATCAAAGCTATCTATCTCTTAGAGATAGTTTCAGTGTCTGCTGATAGGGGAAATTCGTAAGAAGCAGAAACTGTTTTCTGTATACGTCAGCAAGACACCTGCTCACAGTGGTAAAAAACAATATTTTCAAAAATCAGGGTAAGATTTTATTAATGTTAAAGGTGTTCTGGGTTTAATTTAATCATTAATTCAAAAAGCAGCTCAGAATCTTGCTGTTTCTCCAGATTAACCTTGGTAGACCTCATTAGCATAGTACTGAAAATTATAAAGGTTTAGGAGACAGGGCTGACAGCCCCTGAACCTAATCTTGTCCTCTGAAGTTGCTTTTTAGGGTAAATCGTTCATATCTACTTTTTAAATTATCAATTGTTTATTTCTCATGATACTAAGAATGAAATGTGCAAAAGGAAAAATAGAGTTAAGTAAATTGTAGGGAGTTCACAAATCATTTTTTCGTAGAGAAAGACAACAGTATAGTATGTGAAATTTGGAGTAAAATTGACATAATTTCAGAATAAAACATCTGTAGATGTTTCCCCTGTAGATGTTAAAAGTGCTTTGTATTTTCATATGCCATCGTTCATAATACATATGCAGCATATTATAGGGTGACCATTTTAACCACTGTCAAATTTCAACAGGGACTGAACAGCAGGAACAGTTTGCCAGCTCCGCAGCTGAGGAGGAGCTCAGGAACTTCAAGTCTGCCACCTATTGAAATTTCTGCTTCACGGTGGGAACGCAGTAATGGCAAAAGGCCTCACCAAGAATTTGGCATTTCAAGGTAAAATCCTGAGAGCCTGTTAAAGAAACTTGAATTTGATACACTGACTTTGTTTCTGTGAAAAAAGTTTCATCCGGCTCTGAAAGCAGAAACAAACAGTTGAAGTATTTCAGGTACAGGACAGCATAAGTAGTAATATGACATAATAGTGAAAGTGATTCTTAAAAAGAAGCTCACATATCTTATCCAAAAACTTAGGTAAACTGGATACAAAGCATGCTGGAGCCTTAGAGGAAGCTGGGATCCACTTAGGACAGGGTACTGAGAAAACTTGTAAGTTGGTAGAGGTGCCCACTACATGAGCAGTGGCCAAGTCACATGCATAACACCCAAGACAGGTCAGCAGTCACTGCCCTGGGAGAGGGGGAGCCCTTTCTTAGGGCTCCTCTCAGATGTTAAATATCTTTGAAAGGCATTAGTAACAACAACCAAAAGAAGCTGGTAAAATGCAGGAGCTGAAATCTGGAAGTACCTGTGTCCATTTACCCTGATAACAGAAGATTCAGTGCTTTGTCTTAAAACCCAGAAGGATAGTTATCTCTTGTATGAGCAGTAAGCCTCTGTTTAGTCAATTATCTAAGAATATTAACGACATTGGAATTAGTGTAAATTTCCTGTTAAACCAATGTTATTACTGAGCGTATTTTACTTTTAGCTTGAGCTGTGTAGTTTACAGACTTCAAACACTAGGTGGCAGCATTGGATCATAGCTATTTGTTAAAACCTATGTTAACGATTGTATGTGAGGTACTATTAGATAACTATAATTTTCCAGGTTTTTTCGATTTATTAATTTGATCTTCTATAATACATTCAAATAGATGGACTCCTTGCTTATTGAAAATTGTGTGAAATGATATAAAATACAGGAATGAAGTAGGAACAGTACAGTTAGGAAAATGAGCTTTGGTCCAAAGCTTTCCCAGAGCCTAAACATGATAGGTTTTTTAAAATTGGGAACAAGATGTGGGGAGTGAATGATATTAGAAACTGAAAGTATGGCATACTTCTTAACCATGGGAAACATCATCTTGAGAATATTGGGTTTAAGAAAGAATGATGAAAATGGCTCAGTTTTTTAAATTCCTTCTATCACACTGATAACAGCAGTACATTTGCAATTAAAGAATTATTGATATTAACGTAGAAACATGGTACAAAGAAAACTAACCTTTAACTCTGAGAAGTGTTCATATAAAGGTATATGAAGGCAGATTTGATGTACTTAATTCTCATAAAGGTTTAGAAATTTGGAGTAAAAAGTAATTGGTGGTATTATGTAACCCATCTATTCAACGTACTTTAAAGAAATTAGGCTAAAAGTAATTTTTCTAGTGTGCTGAAACTGGACTCTTCCCATAACAAATTTGTAAGTGCACTTTGAACATAGGTAGCATAGGAATAAGTGAAACATTTACAATCGTTACATCTTCTTGAAATTCAAGTCTCTCGATCAGTGCTGTCCAACAGATATTTTTGAAGTATTTTATATCGTTACTGTCCAGTATGGTAGTGTCTAGTTAGCTATTTGATTACTTGAAATGTGTTCTGGTATGACTAAGCAATTAAATTTAAATTTAATTAATTAAAAAGCTGTATGTAACTACCGTGTAGACATGTATAGCATCCATATTTGACAGCATAGCTATATATCTTTAAGGTATGTGGATGTTAGGTTGGACACAGAAGTAACAGATTTGTGACTCTGGAAACATGAGACATGTATTTGACTTCAGTAGAGGGCTCTAGAACTGGATGGTATAGCCTACATTTTTCAGTTTTGATTTGAAGGCAGCTTTAGATTCTGATCATAGCATCTCTGACTGATCTTAAATGACCCTGAGTATGCTTTAAACATTGTTGCAATACTGAACTTGTCATTTCCTAAAACTGTCTCAAACCGAGTATCTCATCCCTCCAGCAGCTTTTTGGTTACTATTATTGTGGCCTTATTTCCTGGTATAATGCTACCCTCTAGTGGTTTCTTACAAAATCGATTTATCTAGAAAACTTATCTTTGCATCCATTTTAAAAAATACATTTTGATTGATTGTGCTATTACAGTTATCCCACTTTTTTTCTCCCCTTTATTCCCCTCTTCCCTTCACTCCCCTCCTACTATCATTCTTCCCCTGCTCCTCCTTAGTACATGTCCGTGGGTCATACAAAAAAGTTCTTTGGCTTCTCCATTTCCTATACTATTATTAACCTCCCCCTGTCTATTTTGTACCTACCATTTATGCTTCTTATTCCCTGTACCTTTTTCCCTAATCTTCCCCCTCTCCCACACCCTGCTAATAATCCTCCCTGTAATCTCTATTTCTACGATTCTGTTCCGGTTCTAGTTGTTTGCTTAGGTGTTTTTTTTTTTTTTTTTTTTTTTTTTTTTTTTTTTTTTTTTTTTTTTTTTTTTTTTTTTTTTTTTTTTTTTTTTTTTTTTTTTTTTTTTTTTTTTTTAGGTTCAGTTGTTGATAGTTGTGAGTTTGTCATTTTACAGTTCATATTTTTGATTATCTTCTTTTTCTTAGATAAGCCTCTTTGACATTTCATGTAATAAGGGCCTGGTGATGATGAACTCCTTTAACTTGAATTTATCTGGGAAGCACTTTATCTGCCCTTCCATTCTAAATGAAAGCTTTGCTGGATAGAGCAACCTTGGATGTAGGTCCTTGCCTTTCATGACCTGGAATACTTCTTTCAGCCTGTCCTTGCCTGTAAGGTCTCTTTTGAGAAATCAGCTGACAGTCTAATGGGAACTCCTTTCTAGGTAACTGTCTCCTTTTTCTTGCTGCTTTGAAGATTCTCTCCTTATCTTTAATCTTGGCTAATGTAATTATGATGTGCCTCGGTGTGTTGTTCCTTGGGTCCAACTTCTTTGGGACTCTCTGAGCTCCCTGGACTTCCTGAAAGTCTGTTTAATTTGCCAGATTGGGAAAATTCTCTTTTATTATGTCTACAAGTAAGTTTTCAATTTCTTGCTCATCCTCTTCTGCTTCTGGCACCCCTATGATTTGGATGTTGGAACATTTAAAGATGTCCTGGAGGTTCCTAAGCCTCTCCTCATTTTTTTTAAATTCTTGTTTCTTCATTCTGTTCTCGTTGAATGTTTCTTTCTTCCTTCTGCTCCACACTGTTGATTTGAGCCCTAGTTTCCTTCCCATCACTGTTGGTTCCCTGTACATTTTCCTTTATATCACTTAGCATAGCCTTCATTTTTTCATCTAATTTGCAATCATATTGAACCAATTCTGTGAGCATCCTGATTACCAATATATTGAACTGTGCGTCCGATAGGTTGGCTATCTCTTTATCACTTAGTTGTATTTTTTCTGCAGCTTTGATCTGTTTTTTCAATTGGACCATATTTTTTTGTCTTGTCACACCTGTTACATAGTAAGGGGCAGAGCCTTAGGCATTCACCAGGGTGTGTCAATCCCCATCACTTCATTGTGGTGCTGTATGTGGGGGAGGAGTTCAAGAGGCAACAGTGCTACTTGATTGGCTCTTGAGTGGCTTTCAGTCACTTCCCCTGCTTCCCACAAGCAAATTGGGCCCTTTTGGTGCTGATTCCCAGGTGTGGGCTTCTGTACGTTCTAGGACCCTGTGGGTCTCTCCACTGAACTCTCCTGTGAGGCTGGGAGTTTTCCCCCCCAGTGACTCAATCCCCATAGGTTTATTCATTCAGAGGTTTTGAGGCTTTATTTCCCCCTTCTGGAACCCTGGGTTGCATGGTCTCACTTCACAGTTGTGCTTCCCGGTTTATCCGCCTGCAGATGTGGGACTGCGTGCTCCGCCAGCCTCCTGGACAGGTCCACCAGCCACCACCCTGCGTGCTCCAGTTCGTTAGCTACTGCCTTGCCTCATGTCCTCTCTGCCCCAGCCGCCCATCCCCACCCCTCCAACCGGTCTGGATGAATGTTTCTTCCTTCACTCCTTGGTTGTCTGACTTCCATACCATTTGATTTTCTGGCAGTTCTGGTATTCTTTGTTTTTAAATTTGTTGTTGTCTTTTTGGTTATGTGAGGAGGCACAGTGTGTCTACCTATGCCTCCATCTTGGCCAGAAGTCTCACAATTATGTTGATTATGGGTATTGTAGTCATTAAAATTCTGGACCCTTTACCAATGCCTGAGAATCAAAACTCTGTTATTCCCTCATGACAAAGCTGAACCCTTATTTGGAAAAGGTAAAGGGACAAAAAAAGGTAAGCAGGCTCGCAAAGAATGGAAATCCAAAAATGATTTGGAAAGCTTTCTCTGTCTGAAACTCCTGTCAAGCTAACTTGTCCACTTCTGTAACCCTCTTTACTTGTTCTTTCTACCCTCATTTCTGTGTATCATTTTTAAAAAATGAGTTCAGATGTCACCTGTTAAGAGCAACATCCCAGCATCCTTTTCCCTTGATTTCCAACAAGGTAATGTTTCACCTCTGAATCCCCTTAATACCTTTTCTTGCCTCTTTTATAGCACTTTTCACATTCTACTCTTTTGTGAGAAGGTATCACTACTCTTCTGAGGTCTGCTTGGTTATCGCGAAGACTTTGGGGTTGCATTAAAATGGATCTTTGAAGATAAACAGCTGCTTACCAAGTGTCCTGCAGGGGTATGGTATCCATATCAGGTCATGACAGTTGACACTGCTTTCTACTTAAGTTTTAGACCTCAGATGATGTTTCTTTTTGGTCAGAAGTTCCAGGAAAGGTTGAATAATGCTTTTCTGAGTGACCTGACAATTGAACTACCCACCTCTGAGTTCCATTGTTAATACTTAGGGATAAAGAATGGGTAAACTGCTATTCTTAGACTGGCCGTGAAGACCTAGACCCTGCACATGGACAAATATTCAGATATTCAGAGCTCACAGCTCACTTCTTTTTAAAACTTTCTCTGTGAAAAAAAAAATAGTCAACTTGTGTCCCAAAACTATGTGGGCTATCAACTATAGTTACTTCTATACTAAAGAGAGTTAAGTTAGTTTCAACCTACTCTGATTCACCGTGATCTCCATAACTGCTCTGTAATTAAATCTAATAACTTGCTGCCTAGCAAGTATATGTCCCCTAAATGATGTACTTTGGAATCAGCTTTTCAATTTTGTAATGCATAATTTGTTAGAGATTCATTCCAAGGCCTGGACCCTGTTTGAACTACAGTGATCAGGTGGGCTAATGGTGTTATCCCACTCAGTTTTTAATGAGAATAGTTTTATAAATTTAATCATGTAGCCAAGTTTATACAACTGCTTCCAAAAAAAGAAAAGAGGTGATACAAACTGTGTCAAGGTAATTTGCATTTATTATCTGGAAATAACCTCTTAGCGCATGGCTTAACTCTGTGGCCGTGACTTTTAATGTCTTCTATAATGTATATGGCACCAGGGTTTGAAGACTGATTCCAAAGTCCGACTTTAGTTGTCCTTCTTCCCACTATTAATAATCATTGGCACTCCTAGCCTCTCTTTTCCTCCTCCTTGTTCAGTATTGTTTTATATAACCTCACTGGGGTATGTATTTGTCTGGTTCCATGCTGGGAATCAATGAGACAGTTTTGGAGCTCAGGTGAAAACTTGTAGTTTGACCTGACTCTGTCAATTCTAAACAGCTAACTGAATGTCATGATGTATTTCAGTTCTTAGAAGACCCTGAATCAAGGTAGAAGGCTATGAAGCAGCGCTATGGGTTATTTCTGAAAAGGAGAGATCCTTGTCTTTCTTTTAGATATTAACCAGAGAGTAGACTTTTGGAGAATACAGATTTTTCTGTTTGAATATTGCCCATCTTTCCCAGTCTTTCCCAATCCATATGTAGGCAAGTAATAATTCAAATACAAAGAATGACTGAGCAACTTGTATGGAGAGGAGTTTATTGGATGGTATTATTTGCATGTTGTCTCTTCTTGCAAAACTATCAACACATTATTGTTACTATTAGCTTCAGAAGAAAAATATTATAGAATCTAAAGGCTAGATGTTACCACCGAAGTCTTTAATTCTAAATCTCCGATTTTACATATTGAGAAACACACACAGAGATAGAATTGTTTTGGGGAAAGAGCATACACTTTGGAGTCAAAGCAGTTGGTAGTTGTATTTTAGCTATGTGAATTTAGGGACATTACTTACCCTCTTGAAACCTCAGGTTCCTTATATGTAAAGTAGCAGAATAACAGATAAAGTATGTAAAGTACCGAAAGCAATGGACAATACATGAGCAACACTCAAGGTGGCACCTTATTATAACTTTGTTAATATTAATAAAGAAGTTTTAATGAATTGGGGTTGCCAACTGATTTTATATGCCTTCTTTTTGTAATACAGAATTTTTTCTATCATCAGGATATAGAACAAACTAGATTTCTAGAAAAAGGCCCAAGGAGATCCTTAAAGAAGGAGTTAGCAAAGTAAGAGTCTATTCACTCAAAATTGGGGAGCAGAAAAGATATATTCTTTAGAAAAGTGAAACTAGAACCCTAAAGAGATCATTTATTCCACAAACATCTGTTGAATACCTTTTATCAGGCGCTGTGCAATATCCACCATGAATGTAGGGATGTGTTTTATTTATGGCCCCTACAGGAATTTAAAAATTAGCAAGGGAAAATAATCTGTAAGCAATGGAATTATAATACACTGTGGGGAAATGTTATCATAGAGAAAAAAAACCTTTTGGGTCACAGAAAAATAGACCTTTCGTGGGTGTAGAAGTGGAAAAAAGATGAAGGAAATGGGGAAGAGCTTAAGAACCTAGCCTACACTAAAAAATGCTGAGTGAAAAAAATAGAGAATCTAGGTGTGTCCTTGAGCCTGTGGCAAAGTACCCATATGGGAAGGTGACAAATAGAATAAAATAAGTTCATGAACAGCTAAGAAAGGAAGGTAACATTTATATTGTACTTGCTTTATGTATGGCACTGGACCAGAGGTTTTAAATATATAATCTTTAACTCATTTTGTGTATCCCACTGGTATGATTGCCTCCTTATATTTAATTTTTTCATTAGAGCCATAAAACATCATATTTCAGTTATAAGAAATGACTGACTTAATGGATAATCAGTGTGTTTGAAGAGAAGGAACAGAAAATAGTGAAAAACTACGTATTTTAGGCCAGAGACTCTCAGTGAAGATCCTGGACCTGGTAACAACAGCATTTCCTCGAATAACGTGTTAGAAATGCAGATTATCTGGCCCTAACCCTGGTTTACAGAAGCAGAAATCCTGGGGGTGGGACTACAGTGCTGTAAGAAGCTGTCCAGGTGATAATGATAGCCTGCTTTATGCCAGGGTTCAGCCAACAGTATGGCCTGTGGACCTCAACCTGTGGTCCACGACCTATTTTTCAATAAAATTACACTGAAACACATTTATGCTTATTTTTTATTACTGCTTATGGCTCTTTTTATGCTGCAGTGGCAGAGCTGAGTAGTTGCAACAGTGACCTTATGGCCTGCAAAGCCAGAATACGTATTTACCATTTGGTCCTTTGCAGAAAAGTTTGCTGACTCCTGATTTAGGTCGTAGGCACTAAGACAGATGTCTGAACTTTGAGTGTATAGGCAGATTATTTGCTAACTGAATTGAAGACGATGAAGAAACATGATGAAATTTCCCACAGTTTTAAAATTCTAAACCTGTTATCTTTCCTTTTTAGTCAAGGATGCTATCTAAATGGGCCTTTTAGTTCAAACCTACTGACAACCCCGAAGCAAAGGTCATCTTCTGTATCGCTAACTCACCATATAGGTCTAAGAAGAGCTGGTAAGATCATTTTTTATGATTTAAATGTGGGAGGTCTCAAAGTACATGGTAGTGCAATGTTTTTTCCTTACATATTAATAGCTAATTTTGAATACTATTTTATGTGTTGTAAGTTAACATGACTAAGCAATTTGGGTTGGCTATTAGTTCACATTTGCTCTTCACTCACTAAACACTTCTTGAACATTAGTGTACAAGGAACTTTGTTAGGCACTAGGGATTCAGGGAAAAAGTACAGAACTATGTAACTAACTTGAATTTTTGCAGATCCAACATCCACATATCCAGAACAAGGGAAAATACCCAGAAAATAGTATTCAATAGCATGGAAATTATGAAGAAAAAAAAATCTTAGTATGAAAGTAGGAAAAAAACCCTAACTGTATCCTAAGTCATCCTAATAGGGATTGTCTGTTTATTGAGTTATTTGAGGTATAATTGACCTATAACATTTTATTAGTTTCGGGTATACAACGTAATGTTTCGTATATATTGTAAAACTATCACCACAGTAAGTCTAATTAACACTCATCACCATTCATACACCTTTTTCCTTGTGATAAGAACTCGTAGCAACTTTCAAATATGCAATAGGAGAGTATTAACATCGTCGCCATGCTGTACATTATGCCACATGACTTATTTGTTTTGTGACTGGAAGTTTGTACTTTTTGACCCCCTTTACCCACTTGCTTCAAAAGTTTTTGGATGAACTGTCTTTTATAGATACAACAGAGTAATGAAGGAACAACACTGATGTTCTGCTTTCAAACTACATTTTGTGTGGTTTGGGGCAGTAGTATATACAACCACAAAATTCTTTTATAAAAATGTTTGGCATACAATAAAAACTGAAATGTGAAGAATCAGAGAAATGTCATTCATAAGCAAGAAAAACAGACATAGGTAATCTACATATATCTATATTGGATATAATAAAGTCCTTACAATAACAGTAATGCTCTAAAAGAAATAGAAGGAAAGATGAACAAAGTGGATGGATAATTTTAACAGAACTGGAACACATGGAAAAGAAACAATGGACATTTAGAAATGCATTTGATTAAATTAAAGTGTACAAGATAGATTATGAATAGATTGGACACCACAGAAAACACAGTGGTAAACTTGAAGACAGAGAAATAGAAAATATTTAAACTGAAACAGAGAGGGGAAAAATATATAAATAATATGACTTCTGGTTTCCAGTTTCACATGTAGGGAGCTGGAATTCATCACTTCACCCTAATGAGTACAAAGCTGAGCAGATTGCCAAATCATCACCTGCACTAGGATCTATTAGAGAGGTGAAGGTGAGGACACAGGGCAAACGGCTGCTCTCTCGCTGGAAGACACAGACGGCAAATCAGGGAGTGATGAGAGCCAGTGCTGGGAAAGGATAACCTGAACTGTAGCTGCCAAACTGCCAGAGGATGAGTGGAGACAACTCTGAGCTAAACAGTTCAGGAGGATCCAGCCATAGGGAGGCCCCATAATTTTGTAATTTTTACAAGCTTCCTACAGTAAATACCAGAGAAAATGCTTCTGTCAGGGGAGGGGGAAAGGAGCCATTTTTGAAATATACCAGAACACTCTGTTCTTTTTTAAATTTTATTCATTTACATGTTTTTAGAAGAGAAGGGAGAGAGAAAGTGAAGGACAGAAACATGGATGGGCTATCTCTCATACGGGCCAGATGGGGATGAACCAGCAACCCAGGCTTGTACCCTGACTGGGAATCGAACTGGCAACCTTTTGCTGTTCAGGACTGTGCCCAACCAACTGACCCAACATTGGTCAGGGCAGAGCATTCTGTCCTTAGAGAAGCTAGTTAACTAGGGTCCAACCTGCTGGGGTATTATTAGTGCCTAACTGATCTGGGGGGAAGGTAAATAACCCAACTACAGTCAGCCCTAGCCAGTCTCTTGTGGAGTTTACAGTCTAGAGGCACGGGCTCACTAAAAGACAGAACAAATCATAGGACTATGGAACGCTTACCCTTCCTCCACATTTCACCACCATATTACAAAATGTCTATTTGTAGCAGTTCCTTTTACCAAGTACATCATTTTCAGCTATCAAGAAAAAATTACAAAGCATACCAAAAGGCAAAAAAACACAATTTTTAGAGACAGAAAGAACCATCAGAACCAGATATAGCAGGGATTTTATAATCATGCTATTAATTTAAAACAACTATGATTAATAGACCAAGGGTTTTAGTAGACAAATTCGACAACATGCAAGAACAGATTAGCAATTTAAGGAGATGGAAATTCTAAAAATAAATAAGTGGTAGAGATCGAAAATGCTGTAACAAGTGAAGAATGCTTTTGATGGGCTTATGAGTAGGTAAGACAGAGCTGAGGAAAGAATCACTGAGCTAGAGGAAATGTCAATAGAAATCTTCTAAACTAAAAACAAAGAATACTTAAGACTGAATAAAAAGACAAAATGGAACATCTAAAGACTGTGAGACAACTACAAAAGGAATACCAGATGAAGAAAGGAACAAAAAAATACTTGAAAAATAATGACTGAGAATCTTCTAAAATTAATGTCAGACACTAAAGCACAGATCTAGAAAAGTCAAACAGGTATCAAACAGGATAAATACCAATAAGTAATACCTGAGTATATCATTGTAAATTATAGAAAAATCAAGATACACAAAAAATCCTTGAAGAAGTCATGGTGTAAGGGGGAGGGTCTGACCTCTAGAAGGAACAAAGATGAAAATTACTAAGACTTCTCCTCAGAAATAGTGCAAGCAAGAACAGAGTGGAGTGAAATATTTAAAGCATTGACAGAGAAACGAGCACCAACCTAAAATTTTATCCCCTGCAAAATTATCCTGTAAATGTGAAGGAGAGTCCTGGCCAGTATGGCTCAGTTGGTTGAAGCATCATTGTACTGTAACAAAAGGGTAGCGGATTCGATTGCTGGTCAAGGCACATACCTAGGTTGTGGGTTCAGTCTGTGTTCTGGGTGCTGGCATGAGTGTGTGCAACCCCTGGTCTGCACACATAGGATCCCCAGTCTGGGTGTGAACAAGGGCAACCAATGATGCTTCTCTCTCTCCCTTCCTCTTGATCTGAAAGCAATGAAAAAAAAAAAAAAAGTCCTAAGATGAGGATTAAAAAAGAAAGTGAAGGAGAAAGAGACTTTTAAAGAGAAACAAAAATTGAGGGAACTTACTGCCAAGTAGACCTAATTAGCAAGAAATGTTATTGTAAAAGAAGTTATTTAAAGAGAAGGAAGTAATATGTCAGAAACTCAGATCTATAGAGAAAAGAAGAGCATTAGAGAAAAAGTAACGGCAAAACAAAATCTTATTTTTACTTGATCTAACATGACAAAAACCTACCCTTGTGTGATTTGTTTAGAATAATGAGAGCAACAATGTATTTGAATTTGAGTGCTTATGTATATATTTTATGTAGGTACTTTTATGCATGCTTATAGAAGTGAAATGAATGACAGCAATAATACAAGGATGGAAGAATCAGCATCATTTATTAAGAGGTTCTCATACTACCCATGAAGTGGTAATAGTGTTATTTGAAACTGGATTTGAGTTAGTTATAAATGTATATTGCAAACTCTAGCACAACCATTAAAAAAAGTAGAAAACAATCTATTTTATGAGTCCAGGAGTGTCACTCTAATCAGAAAGAAGAAAATAAACAAAACCAGCAATAAACAAAACTTGGGTGTACGGGGGGGGGGGGTCTGATAACAGAATTGTTAAAGTATACTATCTAAATTGTTCAGTTTTCAACAAAAAATTATGAAACATGCAAAGAATCGAGAAATTTTTGCCATGTATACAAGGAAAAACAGCCAACAAAAGATTTTCCTGATGGAAAAATGGGATTTTTGACTTAGCGATGACTTTAAATTTGCTACTATACATATGTTTAAAGAACTAAAGGAAATCATATCTGAAGTATTTAAGAAGAATATGATAACCATGTCTAAATTTGTAGGGTAGGCTGCCAGGCGGGAAGTTCTAAGAAGAGTTGATGCTGCAGTCTTGAGTCCAGAGGCAGTCTGGAGGCAAAACTCCTTCCTCTTGGGAAGACCTCAGCCTCTTCTCTTAAGGCCTTCAACTGACTGGCTGAGGCCAACCCAGATTACGAAGGGTAATCTGCTGTACTAAGTCTACTGGTTAAAATGTTAACTGCATCTGAAAAGTAACTTCTCAGCAACATGTAGACTGCTATTTGACCAGAACAGCTGGGCACCGTAGCTTAGCCAAGTTGACACATAAAATTAACCATGTCACTCAGTCTCAAGTGTTTACCACTGGGCCTGAAAATACTGTAGGCCCTTAATAACTGTTATTTGCTTTTCTCTCTGATTCATACCTTACCTGCATATTTATTTCCAAATAAAGTTTTAAGTCTGCCTCCACCTTTTCAGATATAGCTACACTGCTTTAGCAAAGCACTTTGTCTCAGCAAGTGCATAGGTCAGTAGGATTAGAGATGTATTTCTGAGGCACTTTTTTTCCTTAGCATTTAGCAGTCATTTGTATTTTCCACTAGACTCTAGTGTGTTGAATTACAGAGATGGTATGTTTTCCCCCATTGTGAAACCCAGCACATTTTCCAACATATAATAGGCTCTCAAATCTTTATTGAATAAATAAATAAGCTGGAAATGTGTGCATATTTTAAAGGGTATATTGTTGTATTAACATAATTTTATTATATGCTCAACTTGCTCACTGCTATTAAGAAATTGGATTGGTCAAACAAAAGTGAATTTAATTGTATTGAAATATATTCAGTAAAATATGGTAAGGATACTCTGATCATGTAGATTAGATAATGAAGCTGGTGGGGACACAAATTGTGAAAGTAAAGAATTAGGAAGATTTGTAACTTCCAGCCAAAATGGAAGCATAGGTAGATACACTGTGCCTCCTCATACAACCAAAGGAAGGATAACAATAAATTTAAAAACAAAAAAACAACCAGAACTGACAGGAAATTGAACAGTATGGAAGTCCGACAACCAAGGAGTTGAAGAAACGTTCATCCAGACCTGTAGGAGGGGTGGAGACTGGAAGCTGTGTGGAGTGGACTCGTAACAAGGCGGTGGCTGGTGGACCCAGTGAGGTAGCGAATTGTTGACTGGGTGGTCCCACATTTGCATGTAGATAAACCAGTAGGAACAACTGGGTAGCGACATCGACCTTGCAACCTAGTGTTCTAGCATGGGGAAATAAAGCCTCAAACTTCTGATTGAAAACACCTGTGGGAGTTGAGGTGGCAGTGGGAGAAATTCCCAGCCTCACAGGAGAGTTCGCTGGAGACACCCACAGGGTCCTAGAACGTACACAAGCCCACCCACCTGGGAATCAGCACCAGAAGGGTCCAATTTGATTGTAGGTAGCAGAGGAGTGACTGAAAACTGACAGAGAGTGAAGCAAGCAGCATTGTTCGCTCTCGAACCCCTCCGCCACATACAGCATCACAACACGGCAACATGGGTTGCCCTGCCCTGGTGAAACCTAAGACTCCACCCCTTACTATGTAACAGGTATGCTGGGACAAAAAAAAAATGGCCCAAATGAAAGAACAGATCAAAGCTCCAGAAAAAATGCAACTAAGCAGCAAAGAGATAGCCAACCTACCAGATGCACAGTTCAGAACACTGGTAATCAGGATGCTCACAGAATTGGTTGAATATGATTGCAAATTAGATGAAAAAATGAAGGCTATGCTAAGTGATATAAAGGAAAATGTACAGGGAACCAACAGTGATGGGAAGGAAACTAGGGTTCAAATCAACAGTGTGGAGCAGAAGGAAGAAAGAAACATTCAATGAGAACAGAATGAAGAAACAGGAATTAAAAAAAAAAAAAATGAAGAGAGGCTTAGGAACCTCCAGGACATCTTTAAATGTTCCAACATCCAAATCATAGGGGTGCCAGAAGCAGAAGAGAATGAGCAAGAAATTGAAAACTTACTTGTAGACATAATAAAAGAGAATTTTCCCAATCTGGCAAATTAAATAGACTTTCAGGAAGTCCAGGAAGCTCAGAGAGTCCCAAAGAAGTTGGACCCAAGGAACAACACACTGAGGCACATCATAATTACATTAGCCAAGATTAAAGATAAGGAGAGAATCTTCAAAGCAGCAAGAAAAAGGAGACAGTTACCTAGAAAGGAGTTCCCATTAGACTGTCAGCTGATTTCTCAAAAGAAACCTTGCAGGCAACAAGGGGCTAGAAAGAAGTATTCCAGGTCATGAAAGGCAAGGACCTACATCCAAGGTTGCTCTATCCAGCAAAGCTTTCATTTAGAATGGAAGGGCAGATAAAGTGCTTCCCAGATAAGGTCAAGTTAAAGGAGTTTATGATCACCAAGCCCTTATTATATGAAATATTAAAGAGACTTACACCTAAGAAAAAGAAGATCAAAAATATCAATAGTAAAATGACAACAAACTTAGTTATTAACAACTTACCCTAAAATACTAACAAAAACAAACTAGGCAAACAACTAGACCAGGAACAGAATCACAGAAATAGAGATCACATGGAGGGTTATCAGCGGGAGAGGGGGAAAGGGGGAGAAAAGGTACAGGGAATAAGTAGCATAAATAGTAGGTAGAAAATAGATAGGAGGAGGTTAAGAATAGCATAGAAAATAATAGAAGCTAAAGAACTTATATCTATGACCCATGGACATGAATTAAGGGGGGGAATGTGGGTGGAAGGGAGTGTGCAGGGAGGAGGGGAATAAAAGGGGTAAAATGGGACAACCCTGTAATAGCAAAATCAATAAAAGATATTTTAAATTTTTTAAAAAGAATTGGAGGATTTGTGCCACATAATATGTACATTTTAGTTATACTCTGTTCATCTATAATGTGCTATCTTGCTACAACGTACTTCACAGTCACAGACAATGACAAATATGGCTTATATTCTGCTTCAATTCCTAGAATGTCTTCAAGATAACTTCATCTAGAAATCTGTTCTATCACTTAATTGTAAATACTCTGCCTTCTTTAAATGAAAATGCTCTTTATAAATATACAAACATCAACATTAAACATACATAATTGATTTATATATGTCTTTCCTCTCTTTTAACTTTTAAGGTGTTTTACCCAGCCTGAGTCCTGTGAATTCTCCTGGCCATGGACCAGTGTCTGCTGGCTCTTTAGCTAATCGATCACCTATAGAATTTCCTGGTACCGCTGATTTTCTTGCTAAGCCAAGTGTTATTTTACACAGATCTCTGGGCAATGCACCCACCTCACCAGATTTTTATCAGCAACTTAAAAATTCTGATAGTAATTTATGTAACAGGTAAGTTTCCCAAATGTTTATTTCTGTTTTACAATATAGGTTACTTAAAGTATTACTAATATTCTAGTTCTATTTAATAACTAGATGATGAAACAAGACTATATCCTCATCGTTATTTATCTAGAAGTATTTATTCCGACTGTTTTTCATTTCAGTGGTATCACTTTCCAATTAAATGGTATCCACCTGAAGTGAAATACAGTGGTATTCTATGCACCATATCACATCCTGTCAGTGAATGTATGAGAATTATTTTAGTGTACACTACTTAATGTCTGTTTGTAACACCCGGTTCATATGGTGTTCACTCTCATTTCTGCTTAGGTACTAAGTGTTTATCTGAGACATCAGTGTTGACTTTCAAAATATGTTCCTTTCTTCAGGACCACACAGATGCTTTCTAGGATAAAGCAAGCCTATTGAAGCCATAGAGAGATCGGACTTTTAGAATGTGATGCACTTGGGACCTTGGTTAAAAATTAAGATTTGCCTGGGATGATGTGCCTCAGTTGGTTAGAGTGTTGTGTAACCGAAGGGTTGCAGGTTTCATTCCCCGTCAGGGCACGTACCTAGGCTGGGGGTTTGATCCCCGGTACAGGCCTGTATGGGAGGCAGCCAGTCGATGTTTCCCTCTCCCATTTCTCTACAAGCAATGAAAAAAAAATGTCAAGTGAGGAAAAAATTAAGCAGATTTTCTAATTGTATTTAGATTTTAAAATTTTGCCCCATTTATTGTATGTACATGTTTATTCATGTGTATATACATATTTGTGTTTTATTCTATAAGCTGCGGACATCAAATACTGAAATGTGTTGCAACGTCTGAATCAGTGTCTGGTACAGACTGCCACAATGGAAAATCAGGTGAGATAAGAGCAGTCATATGTGTTTTAGAGCAATTTTTTACATTATTTTTTAGGATGCACAAATAAGTTTAACTTCAATTTATCCATCTTAAAATGGAAGATTATAGTGTTTTTATCTACTTCAGAGTGGTGTTATTGGAACAAAGTATACATAATAGATGATAAAAGCTTTTTAAAAATTATACTTACTGATTGATTTTAGAGAGAGGGCAAGTATAGGGGAGGGAAGGAAAGAGACACAGAGACATTGATTTGTTTTCTCCATTATACGCATTCATTGGTTGATTTCTTGTTTGTGCCCTAACTGGGGTTCCAATCTGCAACCTTGGCATATGGGGACAATGCTCTAACCAACTGAGCTACCCTGCCAGGGCGTGAAATGTTTTTGAAGAGTAAAAAATGTACTATACAAATTAATATAATATGAGGTTATTGCTTTGGCTCACAAATAGTGAACTTAGATGTATTAATGTTGAAATTTATACTATACAATCTAAGGATAAAAGGTTTGCGTAATTTTTTATGGCACAGAGAATAATTGTTTTAAAATTTGATTATATCATTCTGAAACATTATATATGATCAAATAAGAATATTGTTGGTGATAAAATTATAGTAGTTTTATAACTTTAAACAATTGATGACCAAGCTTCCAGTAGTAAATGGTTAACTAGCTCCAACATTCCTCCTGGAGGCAGGTAGAAAAACTTTACAAATCATTAACCAAAAGATCTGCTTGAAGCCATTGAAGAACTAATAAACTTCTCAGAAACACCACTAGAAGATCTGGAGGAGGATAGATATCTAAGAAAGTGAGGAGTTAGGGGCTACCAAACGGGTATTTGCCAGAGGAGCCAGTGATGGACAAAATGAGCAGTCGTTTTAGTAGCTTCATGGGACTAGGGAGACAGAGATTAGAGTTAAAGGCTTGCCATGTCAGGGAAAACTTGGCAAATTCTGCAGCACTGCACCCCAGGAAAATAAAAGTAAACTAGAAATAGGTAGGCTCTTTAGGGATTATAGGCTCATGGGAATCCCTTTACATACCACAAAATTCATCCTTTTAAAGCATGTAATTTAATAGTTTTTGGTTTTTACACTTTATAGAGTGGTGATTGCAGCAGGGTCAGAGGTGAGTAGAGGTGGAAGAGGGTGTAGGGGGAATAAATAGTAATGGAAAAAATAAAATAAAGGTGATTTAGACTGAAAATAAACCCAATTCTTTAAAATGTCTTTTCAAAAAGCCTTCCAAAAAAAAAAATAGAGAAAAAAATTGCCAGTTCATTCTGTAAGACCAGTAATACCTGGATACTGTAACCAAAGTCATTGTGAGAAAACTACAGACATTATATCTTATGTGTAGACGTGAAAATCCTTAACAAAATACTAGCAAACTGAGTCCAGCAACATACAAAACAGTCACACCATGATGAAGATATATTTATCCCAGAAACACAAGGTAGTTTAATAGTAGAAAATAAATCAATGTAACATACCACGTTAATAGAATAAAGGGAAAAAAACACGATCTCAATAGATGCATAAAAAGCATGGCAAAAATCAGCACTATTTCATGATAAAAACACTCAAAAACGTAGTAACAGTAAGATGAAGGGCATCTTTGAAAAACACACTGCTAATATCATCCTTAATGGAGAAAGACTCCCACCGATCACATGATCCTTAGGTAGAAAATGGCAAATATACACACTACTAGAACCAGTAAACAAGTTTAGCAAAGTCACAAGATCAGTGTACAAAGTAATTTATATTTCTGTTTACTAGCAATGAACAGCTGTACATTGAAATTAAGGAAAACATTTTTATTCAAGTATCAAAAAGAATAAGGTAGAATTTAACAAAAGTGAGAGATTTATAAATTTACATGAAAATATAAATGACCTATGTGCCAAGTCACTTTGGAAAAAGAACAAATTTGTAAGACTGATACTACCTGAATTCAAAATTTATTACAAAGCCACAGTAGTTAAGACAGCGTGGTCCTGGCACAAAGATGAGCCTGTATGTAAGTCAATGGAACAAAGAAGTATGAGTTCAAAAATAAATTCTTGCATTTATGGTGAATTGATTTTGGACATGGCTGCCAATAAAATTCAAAAGAAAAAGAATAGTTTTTCTTTTCATTTCATTTCAACAAATGGGGCCAGGAGAATTGGATAACCACTTGTCAAAAAAACAAAACAAAACTTTGAACACTTACTTTACCATATGCACAAAAATTAATGCAAAATAGATTATAGATGTAAATGTAAGAGTTAAAATCATGTAACTTCTGGGAGAAAATATAGGACAGAGTCTTCGTGACCTTGGGTTGAGTAAAGCATTCCTAGATAACAATGCCAGAAAGCACAACCCATGAAGGAGGAAAATGACAAAGTGGGTTTCAGCAAAATGAAAACCTTTGGCACTTGGAAAGACATCATTAAGAAAATGAGATGACAAACCAGAGATGGGAGAATATTTGCAAATTATATATCAGACAAATGTCTTACATCCATTCATGATACATAAAGAACTCATACAACTCAATATTAAGAAGTCAAACAACTCAATTAAAAATTGGGCTTGATTGGAGGAGCATCATCCAAAAGGTTATAGGTTTGATTCCCAGCTGGGGCATGTGCAGGAGGCAACCGTTGATGTTTCTCACATTGATGTCTGCCTCTGTCTGTCTGTCTGTCTCTCTGTCTCTTATACACACACACACATCAATAAACATATCCTCTGGTGAGGATTACAAAAATTCTGGCAAAAAAGGAAGGACAAATGGTGGTGGAAGGAGACTTGACTTGGGGTGGTGAACTCAATACAAATTCAGATGCTACAGAATTAATTGTACACCTGAAACCTATGGTTTTATTAACCAATGTCACCCTCATAAAATCAGTTTTAAAAATGGGCAAAAGATTTTAGATAATTTGGTGAAAATCATCTGGTGAAAGATATAAACAAAGGGATATGAAACGCATAAAAAGATGGTCACTAGTCATTAGGTAAATGCAAATTGCCACTACCAGGAGATCCGAGTACACTCAAACTAGAATAGCTATAATCAAAAAGACAGACAATGCCGAGTATTGGCAAGGATACCGAGAAATTGGAACCCCTGTGTATTGCTGATGGGGATGTAAAATGATATAGCCGCTTTGGAAAACATTTTCAGTTTTGTAAGTGGTACATATGAATTTATCATTATCACCCAGCAATACCACAGCTAAGAATTTACCCAAGAGAAAAACAGGAGCCCTCAAAGACAGGATGGTGAATGCTTATGACATCATTATTCATAATAATGCAAGACTGGAAATTTTCCAAATGTCCATGAGCATGTATAAATGGCAAAATATCATGAGGTGTATCCTTAGAGTGGAATTTTATTTAGCAATTAAATGAACTTCTGATACATGCTACTTTAGGGAAGACTGTCAGCAAAGGCATATTTATAGAAAAAATCATAACCGTGATTGCCTAGGGTGAAGTAGCCACTAACTATAAATAGACATGAAGGTACTTTTTGGGGGAGATGAGACTATTTTAAAACTGAATTGTCACAATGGTCTCACAACTGTAAGTTTACTGATATTATTTAAGTATATATTTACAATGGGGGAATTTTGTGGCATATAATTACACTCAAAGTTTTTAAAAATAATGTATTCTCATATTTTGGATGGACTCGACTCTTCTCAGCTGGGAGATTCTCAGTTGCAGACTGTCATGTGATTACAGTCAGATATTGGCAAGTGACAGTCATCTGAAGGATTGATTGGGCCCAATTTCCAAGGTGAATTAGTCATGTTTCTGTTGGCTTTTGACCAGTCCATCTAACTATGACCTCTTGATGGGCGGCTTCCAACATGTTGGCTCCATCCCAAGGGAGGAGGAAGTGGAAACTGCCAGTTTAGTGAATGGTTCCACCCAGAACACACACAGTGTCACTTCTGCGGTATTTCTGTTAATCAGAGCAGTCATGCAGCCTGTCCAGTTTGAGGGGGTTGGGGAATAAATGCTCTCTCGATGGAAGAGAGACAAGAAAACATTTTGAAAGAGTGCATGTGGGACAAGAGATAGTGTTGTAGACTTCTTTGGAAAAGAAATTGCTACCTTTATTTTGACTACTTTTATTATCTGTAAGATACAGTTACTAGAAGTTTAAGTCATTAAAAAGTTCCTTGAATATCAACAATTTTTAAATTGATGGCTATTTTAGAATATTATTGTAGTTACTTCCTTAACTAAGAAGAGTCAAATATTCTGTATTTCGTTCCTTAAAATAAATGTCTTTCATTTGGAAAAAAATGTTTTCCAAAGGATAGTATTTTCCAATCGTCATCAGTTTATGATATTTTAGTATATTTAGTGTGCTAGGTTCAGATTTGACTAACATTTATTGATCAACTAGTAAGGCAGGTGTTATTATCTGTATTTAACAAAGGAAAAAACTTGCCATTGTTAAGTACAAAAATCAGGATCTGAACCTAGGTCTTCTGAAACTCAACTCCAGTGAATATACAACTTAACATACCTGGGCAATGAGCACACAGATCAGTACATACTACCAGCACCTCAGAACCCCCCGCAAGCACCTTTCCAGGTTTATCCCCCAAAGATAGTATTCTTCCCATCTTTCAGTATTCATTCATCTATATCAGTTTTGATATTTTTTGAACTTTTCATAAAGAGAATTACATAGTTTTTATGTTGTGACTGATTTCCTTACTCAACATTGTATTTTTAAGAATCATAAATATTCTGTTGTTTCATGTGATTATAGTTTTTTTCTTTTTGTTCTGTATTGTTCAGTTGTATGAGTACAACAGTTTATTCTGCTGTTAAGTTTTGGGTGAGTTTCTTGTTCAGGATATTACAAATAGAATGAGTAGGAATATTTTTTTTTCTTTGAATCAATATTATTTAGCCACCAATGCTGCTTTCCTTTTCTGTGTAATTTGGGGAAAAGAATATTATTAATTAATCACATTCGTAGAAAAGTAATTTATATTCATGAGTAATTTATATTCATTATATTCATTTAATATTTATTTTTTTACCTAGGTGTTACACTGTTTTGTAACTTGCTTCAAATGGCATATTTTTTAATTTTTTCAATTACAGTTTAAAGTCAATGTTTTTAATCCTCACCTGGGGATATATGTACTGATGAGAGACAGACAGACAGACAGACATCAATGTGAGAGAAGCATCAATGGGTTGCTTCCCCTGTGTGCCTGGACTGGGTTTTGAATCCACAGCCTTTTGATGGGACAACGCTCCAGGCAGCTGAGCCACTTGCCAGGGCTGGATATGTGTTCTGAGTTGTAGATGTGCTTTAATCTCGTTTGCATATTCAATATTCAAACAATTTCAGATGGTGGAAATTGTTTACATTAAATTGGTAAAAAAAAAGTTTCTGTCAATAGAGACTTTTCCTGTTCTCACTTTCATAAAGAGTATCCACTCATCTCTTTTCATCCATGAGTTGATACCAGGCGGAATGCTGTACTACGCATGCACAAGGTACGTGGGCCATGTAGTCCAGCAAGATAAAAATAATGGTGTCATTAATTTTTTAGAGTCATTAATTTAGATTGAATGCCAGTATGGTTTACTTTATCTGAATATTTTTGCAGATAATTTTTCTTATAAAACTGTCCATGTAGGGCAAGTTTTATTCTTATTTGTTTATTACTATTTTTTGAAAGGCAATGAAGACAATGCCATTTTCTCAAAAGAATCACTCAACCTTACAGAAGCTCAACAAGAAGTGGAAACAGAGAAAAGAGACTCCAGAAAATTATTTTTGGAAGGTGATAATCACCTCACAGAAGAGGCACAGAATGAACAGCAACCAAATGTAAAGGATAAACTTAAAATATGATTATGTTAAGATGAAATATAATATTAGTTAGTGCTTAGTTAAGTTTCATTAGTTTTGCCCAGAACAGGGTTTTTAATATAACGATATTTAAAATTTTTTTTTACTGAAAAGTCTCTATACCACACTGTAGAAAACCTTGGGTAACAAATAAGTAATTACTTCTAAATTCATTATCCTACAACAAGAAAGTGCAATCATTTTACAATGAACACATTTTGTTTACTTTTGTAGTAGATATATTACTTCCCATGCCGATAATTTCTTTATATGTTAAGGTCCGAGGAACATGTGTATAGTCATTAAAAACAATGAAAATAATCTACTCAAACTAGAAAATTTCTTATTCTTAAAGTTTGGAGCTTTTTGGGGAAAAACTCCTATCTCTCTTGGGAAGTTAAGCTAATACTAAATGCCATATATGGATTGGAGTTTCTATTATTCTTGATACCTGTAGCTTCTAATGTGAAAATGGATTTTCTATTTGTATACTGTTTTAGAAATACTTTTATATATAAAAGCAATGTAAAGATTAAGAAATCTTCTGATGCTTAAAAGACATATTTATATTTATAAAAAGATAGCATTCTACAAAGTAGTAGTAAATGCTGATTATATCTGAGAAAACCATTGTAGAAAATAGCACTGTCCACCTTCTAATGTTCAGTTTTAAGTGTTCTCATTTAGATATGGATTTAATAATATTTATATGGGAAAAGGTTAAGTTGGTGTGGATTTTCCCTCTTGTGTCTACAGATTGAACAGGAAACATCACAGGACCTGATTTTAATAGAAGACTATGACTCATTAATAGAAAAGATGAGCAACTGGAATTTTCAAATTTTTGAACTTGTAGAAGAGATGGGAGAGAAATCAGGAAAGATCCTTAGTCAGGTTTGTTTCACATCTCCACTTTTTAAATTATAAATGCTTTTTTTTTAATCTTTATGAAAAGCAAAATCAAAAAATGTCTAATACTGGTTTGGGCAGACATTCAACATTTTTAATTGAATTATTGTTTTCACAAATGAAGTTTTCAGCAGAAAATTTGAAAATATCTATTACAAATGAAAAGTAGTTTAATAGCCCATAATAGTAGGATTTAATTTTACCAAAGTAATAAAGTTTTACTTTATATTGAATCTTCAGGTTGAAAAGGAAAAAGGTGATCTAGTTCTAACCACTGATAGTTGTGCCTCTTTCATCTGCTCTCTTTACTCAAAGCCAGATAGGTCATTTCTTGCTACAACCATGGAAAAATACTTTCATTTTGCAACCCAGACTGAGGGTTGTCCCTGATGGGTTTACACAACAGCATCAGATTAACCTTGCCGAAGTATCACTCTCATTAACTCCAAAGTATCTTATTTATGAAATATAAGAACATATGGATAAATTGTGCGGAAGGTATCTAATTCATCTCATTGAAGCCTTTAGGCACAAAAACGTGTTAAATATACTTTTCTGACTTCTTTTAACACCTAGGACTAGAACAGATTAGAATTCATATACGCTTCAATAAATTATGAATAAAGAGCTAACGGGAAGAATGGAGAGAAATTTAAACTAGAACAGGACATGGTAATCTTTCTTTGGTTTTCGTGGGCTTTAGGGTGATGTCTTCCTTTTTCGTGTTTTGAAAAGAATTTATTGTAGGGAAGTTTTTAATAAATTATTAACTTAAAGAAATATGCATGGTTAATATTCCTAAATGTAAATCACAAAAACATATTATAGTTAACTACAAACAAATTCTGATTTTTAAAATGAACTTTATTTTAATTGACATTTAGGTTATGTATACCTTATTTCAAGACACTGGGTTGTTGGAAGTATTTAAAATTCCCACTCTACAATTCATGAACTATTTTCGTGCACTAGAGAATGGCTATCGAGATATTCCTTGTAAGTATTAACATACCTTATTATTTAAGTGTAAGTAAATAACACTAGTTTTGAAACTATTATTTTTCCCTTTAGATAGTTTCTAAACACTTTTTTTTTTAAAGATTTTATTTATTTATTTTTAGAGAGGGAAGGGAGGGAGAGAGCGAGAGAGAGAGAAACATCAATGTGCGGTTGCTGGGGGACATGGCCTGCAACCTAGGCATGTGCCCTGACTGGGAATCGAACCTGCGATGCCTGGTTCGCAGCCCGCGCTCAATCCACTGAGCTACATCAGCCAGGGCAATTTCTAAACACTTTTAATTTACATGTTTGGAACAATTTTAAATGGAGATTTAAGAAGAAAATCTGTAGCCTACTACCTGAAGTTAACTGACTACTGTTAACATTTTGATTTATATTCTTGAAAACCTTTTTCTTCCATATATATTTTTATGAAGTAAAATCATAATATAGACACCTATTTATAATCTGCTTTTATTTATTCTTTCTAGGTTAATATTAACTGAATATCTAATCTTTTAAAATGTTTGGTAATATTAAATTGTTTCAAAAAATTCTGGACTTTAAAATGTTTAAAATTTACCCATGGAATTTATATTTTTAATGGTATCCCAATTTATGAATAATTTTTAATGGTTTTTTGATTTTATGGTAAAATGTCATTTGAATTTCATAGTACAAAAAGATAGTTTTCTTTATGTGTTGATACATTCTACACTTTCCCTTCATTTGACATATTTTGGGGAAATCAATTACATAAATAGCAAATTATTAAATTGGCATAACTCAATGATGACACTTAATAATTTAATGTGAGTTATATATAATTTCCACTTAAAAAGTTTGCATTTTAAAAAATGACTAAATTTTATAAATGGAATATAGAACTACTTTCAGGAAAGGGAAATGGAAAGAAAGAGGTGGTAGGGAGTATGCATTGTCAGCTCCAATTAGGATATATTGGTTTAGAAAAGAGTATCTGCATCTAACTTTTTTAGTTTCCAAGTTTGTAAATGGGAATAACAATAGTACTTATCCTATAGGTAGTGATAAGATAATCTTTGTAAGGCATATATTGGAATCCATGGGAGATAGTACATGGTCAATAAAAGGTGATGATTATTTGTGATAATTAAGCCCCTAGTACATTGAATCATGTTCTGTAGCCTTAATACTTAGTATTGTATCATCTGCCCATTCTACACAGTAGCTACTTATTAAAGTAATGGGTGAAGCATTGAATTTTTATTGAATGTCAGCTATGGCTACAGTCATTAAGGTTATCTCATATAATCTTTGTGGGAAAGGTTGTATTATTTTCTGTTCACAGGTGAGAGAAGTTAAAATTCAGAAGGATCTTTTCCAAAGTCAAAATTATAAATAGCAAAGCTGGGTTTTACTTATAGGTCTTGCCTATTCACATAGTGACATTTCAGTAAACCAGCATTTTTATTGATCATGTACTATGTATAAGATACTTATAAATCTGTTTATATACCATTTAACATTTAATCCTTATAGTAGATCTGAGGAATAAGTAACATTTTGTTTATTTGTGTGTGTGTGTGTATGTGTGTGTGTGTGTGGTGGTCAGAGCAGAGGATGGTCAAGTATCCAGAATTTTAACTGTTCTGTGTGCCCATGTGCAAAAAATTGTGTTTTAAACAAGGGTCTCCATAACCCAGACACTATTTACAAAATATTTTTAAAGCCTACAACCTTAAATATATTTTCCAATGCCTTTCAGTTATCCCTGGTTGTCATGCCTTTTCTTTGACCCCTTTATTGTTTTCATAGTATCAGCTTTTAAAAGAACTTTTTAACACATCAAGAGGCTTTAAAAAAGTGATACCTCTACCCCTTAGCCATGCCTCTCTCTATCTGTGAGTCTTCTCTGTTTTGCTTGTTAGTTGAGTTTGTTCATTAGATTCCACATGAGTGAAATTGGATCAAGCAAGAAGGAAAAAGGACTCATGGACATGGACAACAGTGTGGTGATTGTGGAGGAGAGAGGAGTCTAAGGGGGATAAATGGTCATGAAAAAATACAATTAAAAAACTGAATATAAGGAACATAAGAAAAAACAAAAAACTGAGTGTAATAATAAATACTATTGTCAGAGAAAAATAAGAAAACAAAAATATAATTGTGGGAAATTATTCTAAGCCATATACTTTATATATGAGGATGGCTAAATATTATTATACTTCTTAAAATATAAATACTTCTTTGGTAAATATAAATGATGATCATTTTTGTAAACCATTTCTGGTGACTTTAGATCACAATCGTATACACGCCACTGATGTCCTGCATGCAGTTTGGTATCTGACGACACGGCCAATTCCTGGCTTGCAGCAGACCCACAGTAATCACGGAACAGGAAGTGAAACAGGTACTTCCTTCTACAAATCTTTTTAATTAATAGGAATAATAAATCAAGTTATCTCATTTTCATTTTGTCACCTCTCCTTTAAAAATCTTCATTAAGTAACCTTTGGTACATACAAAGGACTATGTAAATTTTGATGCGTAAAAATGACATGCAAATTAGGAAACCTACTACCCATCTTAAGAGCTGGGTTAAGACTACCGTTAGATCTACCAAGTGTCTTTTCTGTGTCCCACCCTGCTGATACCCCCACTGAGGTCACCGTTATCCTGAATGTTACGATAATTTTTTCTTCGCTTTCTTCTTTCAGTTCTTTTTTGTTTGTTTGTTTGTTTTAGGTGGATCATATAAATTTAAAAAATGCGATATTCCCATTGAAATGGGACATGTTTACAAGCTTCACATAAGTATTTAAATGAATTTTAAAACTTTTAACTTTCAAATTTTGCTCCCAAAATTTGGAGTTGTTCTGTTCTTACTAATAAGTATAATGATTTGTACGAATATAATGAATTATAACATTGACTCTTTTATCCTAATTTATAAAAGGAGAAATACTTCAATAATATGGAGACAGACAGACACACACACACTGACAATGCCTGAGAAATATCACCCTACTAATCAGTATGAATGTTACAGACGCAGTCACTGCTTTGCATTCTGCACTTGAGTCTGAGTACTGCCATTACTTGTTTGATGGAATTGCCTCATGTTCATTTTTGCCTGCTATGTGTATTTTACTCTCTCCTGGTGCTCTTCACTCCTTCCAGCAGTTCTGTGCTTCCGTTAGAGACCATTTTCTTTAGCTCTTTTGTTTGTAGATGTCTTTATTTGGCCTTGGATGAATATTTTCGTAATTCAGTACCTGCAATGATACCATTCCATTCTGACTTCTGTAGTTTCTGTTGACATATTGGCCATAAGTCTTATTGCTCCTTAGAACTAATGTGTCTCTTTTCTCTCTGCTACTGCTGTTTATCATTTGACATTAGGGACTTGGGTGATCTTCTGTGTATTCCTCCTGCTGGTGTTCAGTGAACTTACTGAGAATGTTTGGTGTTCACGATGCTCTCGCTTCCAAATCTTAGGGATTCGTCACAGCAGTGCCCCGCTTCCAGTGCCCAAATCTGTGTTGGGTTCCCTGTTGACTCTGTAACAAATCACTATAGACTTATTTAGTGGCTTAAAATAACACAAGTTTATTATCTTACAGTTTTAGAAGTTAAAAAGTCCAAAATAAGTCCAGCTGGGCTAAGATCAAAGTGTCAACAAGACTGTTTTCCTCCTCGAGTCTCTAATGGAGAATTAATTTCTTTGCCTCCCCCGTCTGCCAGAAGCCACCTGCATCACATGGTGCACAGCCCCCTTCTGCAAAGAAAGCAGCAGCTTAATATTCTCAAGACTCTCTCTGACCCTACCTTCTCATCCTTCAAGGCATTGGCAACGTATGGGCCAGTCACAACCTTGGCTTTCTATCCAGAGTACACCTTGGTGACAGTTAATCTCCTACTGCTAGGATCTTTTGCAATATAGACAGGTTGAGAATTTCCCAAATTATCAAGTCCTGGTTCTTTTTGGCTGAACAGTTCTCCCTCAATCTCTCTGTCCTCTTACATTTCACTATAAATAGTAAGAAACCAGGATATACATTACACACACACACACACGCAACACTTTGCTTGGAAATCTCCTCAGCTAAATGAGTTCTCAAGTTTTGCGTTCCAAATAACTGCAGCATACAATCGGATAAGATTTCTGCTACAGTGTAACAGTGATCTCCTTTTTCCCAGTTTCTAGTAATATGTTTCTCATTTCTCTCTGGGCCCTCATGGAAGTATCTGTAAGAGCAGTTTTCTCCCACCAGGCTGCGCATGTGCACAATATTGAAGTATTCCCTAGTGCAATTTCTCTCCCGTGCACCTCACTTCCTTCAGAGTTCTTACTGGCAGTGTTTTAAGTCGTCATACACAGTGTTACGGAATCTAGTGTCTGAAGAAGACAGGGCCTTGGGAAACCAAGTAGCTGGTGAAATGGAAAATTACAGTGAAAACAGACTATACTAAGACCGGAGGTGTGCTGCCTTATTCTCATAGCACTGGAGAACCAATAGAAATGATTATGACACCAAAAGCACAAGTAATGGAAACAAATCAATTAAGTGGGACTACATCAAACTAAAAAACTTCTGTACATCATAGGAAACGATGAAAAATAAAGGCAACATACGGAATGGGGGAAGTATTTGCAAACTATGTATTGGATAATATCCAAAATACATAAAGAACTCACACAATTCTATAACAAACAAAAAAATCTGGTTAAAAAATGGGCAGAGAAACTTCAATAGACATTTTTCTAAAGAAGACATCTAAATTGCCATCAGGAACACAAAAAGATACTGACATTGCTAATCATCAGAGAAATGCAAATCAAAACTGCAGTGACCTGGCTGGTGTGGCTCAGTGGATTGAGTGATGGCCTGTGAACCAAAGGGTCGCTGGTTTGATTCCTAGTCAGGGCACATGCCTGGGCTGTGGCCCAGGTCCCAAGTAGGGGGCACGCAAAAGGCAACCACACATTGATGTTTCTCTCCTTCTCTTTTCTCCCTCCCCCTCTCTCTAAAAATAGATGAAATAAAATATCTAAAAAACTGCAGTGAGATATTACCTAATACTTGTTAGGATGGTTAATATACTGCTTTAAGCCCATGTGTATAGAGCCTGTTTCTTAGTAAGTAAACAAATAAATAATCATATTACCTATGGGGATTCCCCTCCTTAGCTTCATTGTGAGGAGGTTATATGTATAATGCTGGTTTTACTTTGCTTGTTCCTCAGAGTCTGATGGTAGAACTAACCCTGGGCAAATTGCTTACATTTCTTCGAGGAGCTGCTCAATCCCAGATGAGAGCTATGGATGCCTGTCTTCAAACATTCCTGCTTTGGAGTTGATGGCTCTATATGTGGCAGCTGCTATGCATGATTATGATCACCCAGGGCGGACAAATGCATTTCTGGTGGCTACGAATGCCCCTCAGGTAGGAAGTACTTTTCCAGAAAGTTTAAAGAGTGATTCTGAAATTTTACAACCATGCTGTATATCTTTTCGTAAATTATTCTTTAGTCAAATCATATGGCCATCCCATCAACGTTGAATTGGATATTAACATATGGCATCAATATGATGTGTGCTAAAGAATTAGGGAAAACGTCTCCAGCTAGAAAACAAAATGTTCATGAAAGTGACTCATTGTTTTATGAAATTCTGGAGATCTTGCTTTCAGTATTTTTGTCTTTGATCAAACTGATAAGACTGACTAGATGTAAAACTTACTCTCCTAATGGCAAGGGCCTTTATCTGACTAGAAACTGCAATGATGGACAGCTGTTATTTTGTTGTTTTCCTTTTCCTCTAAGACATGTGTTAATAACCAGGCTTTAAATCGCTTAACTCTGAATATATTAGTATGTGTAAAAATTCTTCTAATACCACCTTATTTTTTAATCTATACCACCAATAAGGTGCAAGGTTCCTTTATGTTCACAATCTGCGTAAGAGGTAGGAATTCCCAGCAAATGGACACTGTAATTGTAACAGTTTTCAGCGCTAGGACTTGGAGCCAAGTCCTTATTTTAAGTAGAAGTTAGTGTGGGTGTTTGTTCAGGCTGGTGATTCCTTTATATTTTTTTATATTTTTAACTGTGTGGCTTACAGGGTGAGTAGTAAATGACTGCTGAATTCATCTTTTTCACTTTATCATTCTAGATGTAAACCTTTGTTCAGATCCTTTCATCATCTGTAGCCATTCTGTGTTCTTTTTCTCACTTTTATCCCTTTCACACATCCTCATTTTAAAATATGTGGGATAGATTCTTTATCATGAACGAGAGCAGGGTTCCTGGAGGTGTGGGGAGAATGTTAAAAGTGCTGTGTGATTCATTTTCCCCCACGAGACTTTATTAATGACTCATGATTTCCACAGGTAACTAATAAAAAATAAATTTCACCCTAGATATTAATATTTGTTCTCTTTCAAAGAATTGCTTTGGGAGAAATTACCCACTAAGAAGCACACATATCCTCATTTGCAGTACCATTCTACAAGAATCATGCCCATTCTCTCTAGCCTAATACTTCATCACCTTTGCAAATCCTCTCGTGAATCATACAGAATTGGGCAGTAGTGGCACAATGGAAAAGCACTGGTATTGGGATTGATGATTTCTGGTTACCAACTTGTTAGTTCTATGACCTTAAGCAAATTACCCTTATCTTTCTGAACCTCAGAATATGTACCTGATACAAGTAAGGGTGAATGAGATAACACATGGAAAGTTTTCTACCACTTTATGTATTTGAGAACCTCCTGAAGTCCATAATCATGTAGACAGAAATTACTCACTGGTCTTTTCCACTCTCTGCTTTCATTCCGTCTTTTATTAACTTTGAGTGGAGGTGAGTCAGACTCGTTTATTACTTTTCCTTCAAGGATATTAAAAGTGAGTGAATTCTAGTGTTAACTCTCATGTGCGGAGAATTTAAAAACACTGATACATGAATAGAATTTTTAAAGTTATACACTCAAAACTGTTGCTCTAATCAAAATACAACATTGAAGCCTGGACACATTATCAATAATCATGTTATTTCTGACTTCTCCTTGTTAAGAACTGTCAGTAGATGAAGGAGTGGGAAGCTGTGGAAGGGACAGGAAGTTGATTAGAGAGTTCAGCTACTGAAACAGTGTAGCCTTTACCTTGTCTCCTTGCTTATTTCCGACTCCCCCTCAGTCTGTCCTCAGCACACAGCAGCCAAGTGTCATCGTTTGAATCTGAGTTACATCACTTTCTGTTCTGCACCCTCAAGTGGCATTACCACATTCTAGTAAGTCGTTCGAGTAGCTCAGAAAAATGCTACGTGAATTACAGCACGGTAATCTTCCCTTTTCTTACTCAGCATTAGCCTCCCTGGCCTCCTTGCTGTTTTCTTCTGTATCCTAGGCACACCCCCTGAGGGCCTTTTCATCTTGTCTTCCCTGCCCAGAATCCCCAGATGTCAGTGTAGCTCACTTTGTCACCTCCTTCCATCTAAAATTTCAGAAGCCCCTTCCTGGCACTCATTATGTTCCTTCCATGCTTTATTTTTTCCACAGCAATGATCATTTAGTATACTCTGCATTTTATTCATTTATTATACATCTCTCCTCAATGGAATATAAGTTTCTATGAGGTCAGGGAGTTTCGTCTTTTTTACTCCCTAGTATGTACATTAGTAGTACCTCACACACTAAAGGCATTCAGTATTTGTTGAATACTGAAGGATGCCTGCCTTCTTTGTTCTGCAAGACTGCTAGCTTGTCTGAAATGTACTCAGTTCTTCCCAAAGTAATGAAATTCTTAACCCCTTCTTCAGCTAGCGCCTGTGAGATAAGGACTCTTGTGAAAGCCTGAGGGTCAATGTGTTTATTAGGCAATAAAGTAGGTTTTCTCATCTTAGGAAGCTCCCTGGGACTAATCAGGCCACAATTATTTCTCCAGTGTATTATAAAAAGTGACAGTAGCACATAATACCACCAACTAAATCAAGTATTCCTCTTCATTCTCATGGTAAAGAAAGTATGCTGGGAAGATACAGGAGGATTATTTTTAATTCTTGCCATGAAAGAAGGTAGAATAGTTAGTTAAATTTAAACTTGGAGGGATGTCATTATTGGAATTCTAAAATTCTAAGCTATTTCCAAATGAAAAGTTGGCTGAAAGATGGAGATTAGTGCTTGAGGCATTAGTGTATAGACTATTTTTATGAGATTTATGGTAAAAGGAAACAAAACTTCAAGCTGAGATTTGTAAATCTGACACAGTCATAAAAATGTTTTGTCCCCCAAAATATGGATCAAGATGGTGACTAACAACATGCATTTGTCTTCCTTGATTCCCGATAAAATGGCAGTAAGGGATGAAGCTCATGGCAAGAGAGAGGAATAGTTGGGAGGGTATTATCACCAGTAGATTAAAGAATTTGATATTATTTCTAGAAAATGAAAAACAGATGGATGAATATTGAGACATAAAAGTATTATAATAGAAAGTGCTGCAAACTAAGGGCAACCCTAGAGGGACTCTAGATGTCTTTGCCCCTGCACAGGAGTGTGTGTGCATGCAGCCTCCTACACACATGCACATCCCCTAGCATGCATACCTCAGAACTTGAAGCAAAGCTACTGCAACCCTGCTTTTACCTCCAGGCAGAAAACTCATCTTTTAGATATTGAAGGAAACTGTCAAGAGAGAATTACTGGGGTGGGTATTAGTATTACATAGTAAATTCTCAGTCTAGAAACTGAAGAGCTGGCACCCAGTCTGCGAATTGTAAAGGAAAACCTACTAAGTAACAAGCCCTGTTCACATTCACAGAGTTCCTACTCATTTTTCCCAAGTAAAGAATAGACTCAGCAATAAAACATACACAAGAGCAAAGAAAGTCATACTTACAATCTAGAACTCACTTCTTTTTTTATCAGTGGATAACCAAGGATCTCAAGACATATGAAAAGCTAAAATGCACAGAATCAGCTGAACACAGGGAAAAAATGATAATCTAGGGAATAGAAAACCACTGAATGTGTTTTGTAAAGTTCTCAAAGAGAATTGGAAAAAAAACGCATCAATGAGATAAAACTATGAAAAAGAAAACATCACAGAATCAATTAACTCTCTTAGAAACTAGAAATACTACAGAAATTTAAAAAAATCAATATAAGCATTGGGAGTAACGTTGGGCCATTTCTCCTAGAATATAGACTAAAATGATGAAGAGATGGAAAATATAGGGAAGGAAGAAATAAGGCGTAGGGGACTAGGTCAAGATCTGACTATTGGAGGTTCCTGAGTTGAGCCTTTGGATTGAAGGGACTCATCGAGTGCCAGAGAAGCTGAATGGGGTGGGGGAAGAAAATCCCCAGAAGCCTACACACAGGATGTCATAGTGAAATTTCAGAAATGAGACCTTAAAAAAAAAGAAAGAAAAAATAATTCTTTCTGGGAGGATGAAAACAACACACTTAAAAAAGAATGAATATCCAGCTGGCATCATATTTTAGCAACAATTGATGCTAGATGATACTAGAATAAGGTCTTTAAAATTCCAAAGGAATTTATTTACTTGTTTCTTTTTATTCCTTTAACAATACTGCATACTGTGGAAGAGGTATTATTCTAGGCATTATTACTTAACAAAATGGACCAAAAAAATTTCTGTCCCCATGGACCTTAACATTCTAATCAAGCAAGAAAAATAAATTGTGTGTATAAGAGACAGGGAGGAGATGATGATCACGTCAGTGCAAGGAAAGTGAAAAGGGGGAAAGAGTTTGGGAGTGTTGATGTAGAGAGATTCTTTTTAAGTTAGATTCCTGTATCCAGTTGAGCTACAGTGGAACTTTAAGAGCAAAATAAAAGCGAAAGTCAGATATGCAAAGATTTTAAAAACCATGTCCCATCCACCCTAAGAAAGTTACCTTAAAAATTGGTTTTAGCAAAACAAAGGTGTAACTAAGACAAAGGGTCTTAAAGACATAGGATTACCAGATTTTTAGAGCAGATGCAGCACTGCAGGGTCAAGGAAACACAAGATGAGAGCTGTTCATCAAAACTGTCTATTTGTTTTCTGGAATATCTGATTTGTTTACTAACTTTTGGATTTTTTTTTAAAGTCAGGAATATTATTTCTTTTAATGAAAGCAATCTTTTTTAATCTAAGACTTCACTCTTCAAAAGTATTCTTTTTAACCTTATGACTCTGATCTAGAGAATTTTAAATGTTTCCTTCTGTTTCTTGTGTTTCAAAAAGAGGACACAAGTTCAGGTTTTTTGACTCTTCCTTTGGTTAAGTCTTTTGTATGTCTGGTGGGTTTTCTCTTTTTGCTCAATATTTATTGAAAAGTATTATTTAAGATTGATTTTATCACAGGGTATATTAAACTCCTCTTCGAATCTGACTCAAAAAGAGGGTGAAAACTAAAGTTCATAACCTCATTTGCTTTGCCAAACTAGAGATAGCAGGCACTGCCACTATAAATTAGCTGGGGCACGCCTTCCTCCTCCCGTTGCCAGAGCCCTCAGGGAAAGCCAGCTGAGCCTTCATCATTGGTCCTACCTGGAATGTTTTTTCCCCCCACTAAGTTGAAGCTTGCCTCATTTATGTCTGTGTGAAATCATGCACTATCTTCCTAAAGGAGACATGACATTGGCCTCCTGTTTACTGCTCCTTGATTGTTTTTTGCCTCCACTCAGCTATAAAGAGTCCCACTGGGAAACTCCTTCCACTTATACTCCTGGTGGGTTTTTCCTTCTTATGCATGGCGTAGTTGGCTTTTTCTTGATCCATCCCCACTTTTACAGTGTCTTTGAAATTTTCAGTGTGGTGATCATAATATGGATTTAATATTGACACATACTTTTTACCCCTATTTTATATTCCTCTGATAAATTCAAAGGGTAATTTGGATGGTGAAGGAATTCTGAATTTACTCATTTCTTTTACTGACCTTGCTAGGTGAGAGTTTATTAAGACAGCTAGCTCTACAGGACACACATTATACATTGTGCTTTATTGCACTGGGAGTTTGATTACTTCTCCCTGAGCAGACTAAGCTATTCTCAGTGTATCAATCCCCATCACATTTGAGCATGAATTTGTCAAGTGGCTATTAAATGTAAGTTGACTCCATGGGGGGGGTCATTGAAACTTATTCTTTCCTTTTAGGGTTATGAGGTTTGGAAGTTGAAATAAGGTTAGCTTAAAATGCCTTTTTTAGATATAATTGACATACAACCTTATATAAGTTTAAGGTGTTGATTTGGTACACATAATATGGTTACCACCGTAGCAATAGCTAACACATCTATCATGTCACATAATTTGTGTGTGTGTGTGTGTGTGTGTGGTGAGAACATTTTAGATCCAGTCTCTTAGCAACTTTCAAGTACATAATACAGTATTGTTAACTATAATCTAATACTGTACATTAGATCCCCAGAACTTACACATCCTATAACTAGAAGTTTGTACCCTTTAACCAACTTCTCCCCAGCCCCCCTACCTCCAGGCCCCAGGTAACCAGCCATTCTGTTTTGTTTCTTTGAGTTCAGCTTACTTAGATTCCACATATAAGGGGTATCATACAGTATCTGTCTTAGAAGCCTGCCTGACTTATCTCCCTTGGCATAATGCTCTCAAGGTCCATCCCTGTTGTTGCAATGGCAGGATTTCTTTCTTATGGCTGGGTAATGTTTTTTTTTGGTCTAAGATATACACATCTTCTCTATCCATTCATTTGTTGATGAGCAATTAAATTGTTTCCAGCCTTTATGTAGCCTATTGCAAAGTTTAAATCATATCATTGCTTATACAAAATCAAACAGTGTAAAAAACAATGAAATGGTGTTAAGTTTGATGCATAAATCTAGACTGTAGCTATTTTTCATAAATCATACATAAAAGTTCTCAGAATATGTATTTTATCAGAGATTGTGTTCTGTTTTTATCTATCCTTTTTTTCCCATTAGACAGGAAGCCCTGTGAAGAGAGGGATAGGGTTTTTATTTTTATCCCCAGCCTTTACCACTAGCTGTGGAAATTTTTAAAATAATTACTATGCTTATTCAAATTGGTACCCCCAGCAGGGGAAAAAAAACTTCTTATGTTTAAAGCACAGATATGTTGTAGTACATAGGCAAATAGGTTATATTTATAGTATTAAAATTTAAAGGGAAAGTGGTGAAAATTGTCTAAGAATTCTTGTTAGGGGGGTATTAATGAAAAAAGGTTGACTTAACACTATGAAAACCTTGATATTAAAATCTAAAAAAGATAATACAAAAAAGAAAAATCACTGGGTAGTCTCACCCAAACATAAATGTAAAAACCTTAAATAAAATTTTATCAAACCGAATCTAGTAATATATTAAAAGAATAACCATGAACCAGGAGTGCAATATAGATTTAACAGAAAAAAATCAATGAAATTCTCACCTTAACAGATTAAAGTTTTAAATTTTGCATCTCAACGACTTTAGAAAAAAATATTTTATAAAACTCAACATTGATTCCTAATAAAAAGCACTTAGCAAAGTAGGAATAAAAGAGAACTTTCTTTTCTTTTAATTTTTATTTATTAATAAAGAGGAAGGAGGGAGAGAGAATGAATCATAGAAACATCGATTTGTTCTTTTATTTATTTATGCATTCATTGATTAATTCTTGTATGTGCCCTGATGGGGGATCGAACCCACAACCTTGGCATTTTGGAATGATGCTCTAACCAACTGAGCTATCTGGCCAGGGCTAAAAGAGAACTTTCTTGATCTGATAAAGGGTATCATTAAAAAAAACATCCATCAGCAAATCATCATATACTTAGTAGTGAATTACTGAATACATTCTCTTTGATATCAAAAACAAGACAAGTATGTCTGCTATTCAAGACAATGCTAGAGATTCTAGCCACTATAGTAAGGCACGAAAAAGAATTAAAAAGAACAAGGACTCATAACTATCATTACTCTCAGATAATGATTGAACACATGGAAAAAATTTTAAATCTTGAAGTAGATTATTAAAATGAGAAATTTCAGCAAGGTTGCTAGATATAAGGATCAGTATGTAAAAGTAATTATACTTTTAAATACCAGCTGCTACTGCTTACAAAATTAAATTCTTTTTTAAAAGATAGCAAAGTACCTAGAAATAAATAAATCAAACAAAAGTGTACGAGATTTTATGGGGAAATTATAAAACTTTAGTTATATACATTAAAAAATAAATGAAGAGCCTGAACAGGTATGGCTCGGTTGGGCGTTGTCCTGCAAAGTGAAGGGTCACTGATTGATTCCCAGTCAGGGCACATGCTTGTAGGTGGGTTCTGTCCCAGTTGGGGCACATATGAGAGACAACTGATTGATATTTCTTTCCCTCTCTTGTTCCCTCCCTTCCCCTCTCTCTATAAATACATAAATAAATAAATAAATAAATAAACAAACAAACAAATAAATAAATAAAATATAGTCCATGGTTACAGATTGCATCAATATTTTAAGATAGTCAATTCCTCTTAAACTGATTTATAAATTCAATGCAACCAACAATCAAAATCTCAAAGGCAAGGATTTCTTAAACAGGAAAGAGAAATACCAACCATAAAAGAAACTATTGATGAACCACACTACATTAAATTTAAGAACTTCCCGGCCAAGGTGGAGGCGTAGGTAGACGCACTTTGCCTCCTCGCACAACCAAAAATAGGACAACAAATTTAAAAACAAAAAATAACCAGACCTGTCAGAAAATTGAACTGTATAGAAAAGTCTGATGACTAAGGAGTTAAAAAAAGAAACATTTATTCAGGCCGGTAGGAAGGATGGAGATGGGTAGCTGTGGCTGGTAGACTGGGTGGTCCCACATTTGTGTGTGGATAATCTGGGAGGAACTATTGGGGAGAGAGAGAGACAGACCGTGCAACCCAGGGTTTCGGTGTGGGGATATAAAACCTGTGGGGGTTGCCACGGCAGGAAAAATTCCCAGCCTCACAGGAGAGTTCGTTGAGAGGCCCACAGGGTTCTAGAATGTACACAAACCCACGCAGGAATCAGCACTAGAAGGGCCCAATTTGGTTGTGGGTAGTGAGGGAAGTGACTGAAAGCCAGCCGAGAGCTGAGCAAGTGGCATTGTTCCCTCTCTTACCCCTCCCCCACATACAGCACCACAACGAAATACTGATGGCTCCACCCCTTACTACATAATAGGCACACTGAAACCAAAAAATATGGCCCAAATGAAAGAACAGATCAAAACACCAAAAACAGAACTAAGCGATGAAGAGATAACCAACCTATCAGATGCACAGTTCAAAACACTGGTAATTAGGATGCTCACAGAATTGGTCCAGTATGGTCACAAAGTAGAGGACGAAGTGAAGGCTATGCAGAGTGAAATAAAGGAAAAATGTATAGGGAACCAACAGTGAAGGGAAGGAAACCAGGACTCAAATCAATGGTTTGGAGCAGAAGGAAGAAATAAACATTCAGCCAGAACAGAATGAAGAAATAAGAATTCAAAAAAAATGAGGAGAAGCTTAGGAACCTCCAGGACATCTTTAAACATTCCAACATCCGAATTATAGGGGTGCCAGAAGGAGAAGAAGAAGAGCAAGAAATAGAAAACTTACTTGAAAACATAATGAAGGAGAACTTCCCCAATCTGGGGAAGGAAACAGACTTCTGGGAAGTCCAGGAAGCTCAGAGAGTCCCAAAGAATTTGGACCCAAGGAGGAACACACCAAGGCACATCATAATTACATTACCCAAGAGAGAATCTTAAAAGCAGCAAGAGAAAAGGAGACAGTTACCTACCAAGAAGTTCCGATGAGACTATCAGCTGATTCTCAAAAGAAACCTTGCAGGTAAGAAAGGGCTGAAAAGAAGTATTCAAAGTGATGAAAGGCTAGGACCTACATCCGAGACTATTCTATCCAGCAAAGCTATCATTTAGAATGGAAGGGCAGATAAAGTGCTTCTCAGATAAGGTCAAGTTAAAGGAGTTCATCATCACCAAGCCCTTATTATATGAAATGTTTAAAGGACTTATCTAAGAAAAAGATGATAAAAAAATATGAACAGTAAAATGACAACAAATACAACTATCAACAACTGAACCTAAAAAAAACAAAACAAAAAAAACAAACTAAGCAAACTAGAACAAGAACAGAATCACAGAAATGGAGATCACATGGAGGGTTATCAGTGGGGAGGGTGCAGGGGCCAAATGGGGAAAAAGATACAGGAAATAAGAAGCATAAATGGTAGGTAGAAAATAGACAGGGGAAGGTTTAGTATAGGAAATGGAAAAGCCAAAGAACTTACGTGTATGACCCATGGACATGAACTAAGGTGGGAGAATGCTGGTGGAAGGGGGCATTACAGGGAAGAGGGGACTAAAGGGCAGAAAAAAATGGGATAACTATAATAGTATAATCAATAAAATACATTAAAAAATACTTCAGCCACTGAGGATACCACTGTATTTTAGGATAGCACAATAGCAATTTTTATAATTAGAACCTTGGGTCAGTTAATGTGCATTATTTAAAACAGGTGTCCCCAACCTCTGGGCTGCAGACTGGCACCTGTCCAGCCTGTTGGGAAGCAGCTCACACAGGAGGTGAGCTTGAATGCAGTGCTCTTGAGTCATCCTGAAACCATGTCACACCACCCACCCCTGGTCCATGGAAAAATAGCCTTCCATGGAACTGGCCACTGATGCCAAAAAGGTTGGGGACTGCTGATTTAAAAGACAGTATTAAGTAATGTATTGTAGGAAGATCTTTCACTCAACTAGTAATTCTTTTTAATTTTAGGGCTTCAGTTATCTGGAAAATGGTTATTTGAAACAAAAAAATAAATTTAAGAACTTCCATAAATACATTATTAAGAATGTTAAGAAGGTGCCCTGGCTGGCGTGGCTCAGTTGGAATGTCGTCCTGTAAACTGAAAGGTCACGGGTTTGATTCCTGGTCAGGACATATGCCTGGGTTGCAGGTTCCATCCTCATTGATTGCGGCCAATCAATGTTTCTCTTTTACATCTGTTTCTCTACCTCCCTTCCCCTCTCTCTAAAATCAGTAAGTATGTCCTCAGGTGAGGATTAAACACACACGCACGCACGCACGCACACACACACACACCAAAAATAAAAACAAAAACTGTTAAGAAGGCTAGCCATAGAGTGAGGGAGAAAAATATATGGAATACACATAACCAACAAAAGACTCAAAACCAGAATATATACAGAATATATACAGAATTCATAAAAATCAGTTAGAAAAAGACACAACTCAGTTTTAAAATGGACAAGACTTGAACAGGTACAAACAACAGAGGAAATCCAAACAACTAGTAACCGTTCTGTCTTCATCGGTAATCAGGAAAATGCTAATTAAAACCAACATGAGATACCATTATGCATCCAACAATTTAGCAGAAATTTAAGTCAGAGAATATCAGTGTTGATGAGGAGCAAAGAGACTCTCCCACTACTTAAGACAGTTTGTCATTATCCAGTCAAGTTGAAGATCTACATGCTCCATAATTCCCTAAATCTACTCCTGTGTATATGTGTATCCTATACAAATGCATGTACCAAAATACATAGACAAGATTATTCATAGTAGTACGATATAATAGATTATATGTCCATAATAGTTATAAACCAAAAACAACCCAGATCAACATGCAGCATCATGGATAGTATCGTACCATATAACCAGACTGAATGCACAGCAATGACAAGGTGCAATGTGTGAAAGGGGTCAAAAGGTACCAACTTCCAGTTATAAAATAAGCCCTGGAGCATAAAGTATAGCATTGTGACTATAGTTAATAATACCATATAGCATATTTGAAAGTTTTAAGAGTGCATCTTAAAAGTTTGCATCACAAGAAGAAAAATCTGTAACTATGTAAGGAAATGGATGTTAACTAGACTCACTCTGGTGATCATTTCTCAATATGTATAAATGTTGAATGTTGTACATCTGAAACTGAGATAATGTTATATGCCAATTACACATAAAAAAACAAAATGGAAAAAACGTTCCACTAAAAAAGCAATTCCCAAAGTTGATTCCTTGTGTCCAAAAATAGGCAAAACTAAACTACTGAATGTATTATTTAGTGACACATACTTTCATGAGAAGGAGGTTGTAATCAGAAGAGTGTACAAAGAAAGTTTCTAATGAGTCGGCAATGTTGTATTTTTTGACAGTACCATTGGTTACATGGGTATCTGCTCTGTAACTATTTATTAAACTGCATGTGCTATTCAGGTTTGATCATTTTATGCATACATGTTATATTCTGTCATAACATGTTTTAAAATATTTTTTTAAGTTACTGTACTTAATTACTCTAAAAAAGATTTTGTTAATTTATTTTTAGAGAGGACGGGAGGGAGAAAGAGAGGAAGAGAAACATCAATGTGTAGTTCCCTCTCACGTGCCCCACACTGGGGAACCTGGCCCTCAACTCAGGCACGTGTCCTGACTGAGAATTGAACCAGCGACCCTTTGGTTTGAAGTCTAGTGCTCAGTCCACTAAGCCATACTCGCCAGGGCTGTACTTAATTACTTTTAAAACTGCATAATTTTTAGAGGTGGGAGAGGCTTTGAAAATTCTGTAACCTAGTGATTTAAAAAATCTGTATCTCCAATCCTAGAGTCCTAGGGCATCTTCCACTGGAATCGGGTAGAGAACAGGTGAATAGTTCCATACCACTTGAACCCCAGAGGATTTATGCTTTTACCTGTTTCATACCTCTTACTCCTGGGCACTGTGTCAAAATGGAAGTGTAGGATGTGTCCTTCTCAGACACGTGGGTCTGACTCAGTGTTACTATACCCGACTATACCCGAGCCTCTTTTCAGTCACCACCACCCTTGATCCCATGCTAGCTAAAGAAGATAAATGTATCCCTGAGGACTTTATTAACATAATCTGAGAATGTTTATTTAATGAAGTAGTCCTCAGATAACAACTCTTCATCTCATGGGAGGCAGCATGGTGTTTGCAAAGATGCCTTTGCATTGACTAGTTGTCAGGCTGGAAAGGTGTACCTTGGCTTGCACCTTGGTCTGCTTAAAAATTATCACAACCTTCACCAAATTAAAATACAAGACCTGGCATATAGTAGTTACTCACTGTTTGTATTCTTACAACCTGATCCTAATTTTATTATTAAGTTTGATATTGTGGAGATGTCTATGTAATTTTTCCTATTCCTTTCTAGGCAGTTTTATACAACGACAGATCTGTTCTGGAAAATCATCATGCCGCATCGGCTTGGAATCTGTATCTCTCCAGCCCAGATTACAATTTCCTTCTTAATCTTGATCATATGGAATTCAAGCGTTTTCGTTTTTTAGTCATTGAAGCAATCCTTGCCACGGATCTTAAAAAGCATTTTGATTTCCTTGCTGAATTCAATGCCAAGGTTTGTTACACAAATTAATGACTGTTATCAAAAAAATGTAAATTGTTGCCGGTGTTACTACTATATTTAATATTAAGTTAGAATTAATCCTACTTGTGAAGTCATAATAAATACCTAATGTAAGGAATGCATATGCCAATATTTAAAAAAATATTTCTATTATAACAACAATATCCTAAATACTATTGCTCTACATTTCCTCTCTGACATAGACTTGTATTGTTGTACCCTTCACATAGTGACAAAGTCAATTGTGTCAAAAGCTTTTAAGGGCAGATTTGAGTGCCAGTGAAGGCATTCTATGAAGTTAAAGATGTTCTTTTAAGAAACCAGTTATGCCTACACTTCTCCACACCTGTCACATCTTCTTTATATTAGGGTTTGGTTGGTGTGGGAGAGATGTACTCTCTCTTCCACTTGAGAATATGCACTCTTTCAACGACTGTTTTGGGGGTTGCCCACTGTGTGCTAACAAAGAATAAGGAAAGATCAGGTAGGAGTCCCTGTCCTCATGTGAGTGATATTAATCAGAGTATGTTCTATGTCTCAGACATTTGCATGAAAAAATGCTTTACATTCCTGAAGGAAGGATGCCCCCTCTTTTGCTGGCAGAAATCTATTGTTTTCTTGATGAGTTTGTAACATAAAGGAAGATAAGCCTTCAGCGGAGAGGAGCTGGTAGCAAAGGCGTACTAGGTTTAACCTCCTGGAAGTGTATACATACATCCTGAATACCATATGTATATATGAATATATTAATGAAATACTTATAAAATTCAGTGAGATATCACTGTGCCTTCAAAATTACTTCGTACCCGTGTAGCTCTAACTTGAGTGCATAACTAAGAATGGAAGTTTTTACAGACAAAAGAGTATCTAACCCAGTAGTACTTTTGAATCTGTGTTCCTCAGAGATACCTGTTCTGCAGTCTCTCAGGAAAGTGCCCCGTGAGTGGAGCTCGAGACTGCTACGCAGTTTTAATCAAAAGGGCTCTCCTAAATGTTTTCAGTAGCGGTGGTCTGTATAAACGTTCCTTTTACAAAAGGGTTTGGTGCCAGAAAAACTGCCACCACACTAAAAGGTTCAAAACCCATTCACTTCATTTTTTACCAAAAGAAATTTGAATTCTTTACAAAGGCATAGTGATTTGCCTAATAATTACCATTTACGTAGACAACAATGTTATTTATTTAGCATTTACTGTGAACTAGGGATTTTCATTGTTAATCTTGAGGGCATTACAGCTAGGTTGGTATTACTTTTTCTATGTTATAGAGGAAGAAATTTAGACTCATGGAGATTAAGCAGTCTTTCCAGTGTTACACAAATTAGTAAGTCATTCTGAGTCAGGATTTAAACCCTTAGGGGTCAGCTTCCAAAACTAGTGTTCTTTCAACTCTATTGTGTTTACCTTTCAGATGTAGAAAGTTAGTAGTCTCACATGGTTTATTGATGTTTTGTATATACATATACTTACACATTTTCTGTATATTAATAGCATATGATAGATATGTGCTGCAGATGGAGGTGGGGCCCAGGTTCTTGATGATCATGAACAGTGAATTGAATGGACTGCACAAACAGGGTTAAGAGAAGCAAGGAAGATTTACTAAGAAAAGTACATTTTCCACGATACAGGAGATGTCCATCTGTGCTAGCAGGAATGGCCCCTTCCCCTGGGAGGGTGCAGGCTTTATAGGAGGCTGGTTTTTTCTAAATTCCTTTGTTTTCTTCGGCAGGCTTTTACAGCACACGAGCAAGTAGTTATTCTGCCATGTATAATATGTATTTTTCCCCAAAATTTTTGAGGGGAAAATAAGGATGCAGATTATATATGGGGATTGGTACTAAAACATGGGTGTGCATTATACATGGCAAAATACAGCATATTACCTTTAAGTTTCCACTCATGATTTCCCACAATCCTCCTTGATTATTAAAGGGGGGGGTCAAACTGAAATGCTAATTTATTATAATAACATGATAATGAAGCGAGGTGAAACAGCAGTCAGCTACTGCTAGGGTGCCACAAGGCATTCCTCGGTAACCAGGGTGCTGGATGCTGGCTGGCAGCAGGGTGGTGTCTCAGTGCTTCCTCATCCCTATTCTGTCTCCTGCCTCATACACCGATAACAGTTCTGTGTGGCAATCACAAATACTGAAACCCATAGTTTGTTATGTTTTTTATAGTCTCTGCTTCCATGGAAACATTATAACATTTCAAACTTAAGGGGAAGTTAACTATAGAGGCCCATTTATGGCCTGAACCGATTAAAAGGAGCATTTATTGAAATTCCTTCTTGTCATTTGGATGGGAAAGTTTAAGATAATTTGATGGAAACAGAATTCTTGTGCCCTCAGAACCTAAAACAACCGTTTTTCCAAAACAGGCCAATGATGTAAATAGTAATGGTATAGAATGGAGCAATGAAAATGATCGCCTCTTAGTATGCCAGGTGTGCATCAAACTGGCAGATATCAATGGCCCAGCAAAAGTTCGGAACTTGCATTTGAAGTGGACAGAAGGCATTGTAAATGAATTTTATGAGCAGGTAAGTTGAAACATGAGATTGGTGGGATTTTTAAGAGCTGCCATCTGAAAACACTACTCTTTTGGGTTTTGGACAGCTCCATTAGATGTTTGAAATACGAGTTGCTTTGGCCAAAAATGTTTAGAAATTGTTTTATTTGCTCTGGTCTTAGTATATTCTCTGTTCTTTTTGCCTTTGCTGCTAAAATTTAAAAGAAAATTTAGCTTGTAGCCAATGTGGACTGGGTTGAATGTACTCTTGAGTCTAGAGGTAAGGCTAGACTATATTATTCTTCCAAGGTTTCTTTCAACCCTGATGGCCTATAGCCTATGATAATTTATTTCTGAACAAAGTTGTTTTCAATTAATTCAGGTTATACTTAGGTTCTGTTTAAAGAATATCAACCCATTTTTCAACTCTGCTATAAAAAGAATGCCTTAGAGACATCAACTGGGTAAAAGTCCTGGCAGAGGATAAGAAATTAGAGGGCTAGAAATGGACAGAGTAGGTACTTACTGGTTTTCAAGGATTCAAAAGATACGAACATGCTGTTTTCTCATGCTTTAAAAATAATCCTACCATGTTTTTCAGAATCTTTACCATTTTTTGAGGATCTAGAGTGTAGAAGTACACTGATTTCCCCACAAACCTAACATTTTATCATCTCCAGAATATTAAACACATCTTGACTTTGAATTGCATCTTTGGGAACCCTTATAGACCCTTACAATCAGAAAAGATCAAGATGTCTGCCATGTGAGGCATCCGTGACAGGGCTTTCTTACCATGAGTTTGCAACTCCAGTAGGAGTGATGACGGGTGTGTAAATCATGCACACTTACTCGTCATACCTTTCACACCTAAATTGTATTAAATGACCAGTAAATATGCAGTGCCTTCCACCCACCCCAGCTAAAGGTCCTGACACAATGATGCATCCTCTGCTGCTAGTAAGTCACAAAATTCCATACTGTGTAATCATGGAAACAAGTATTTCAAGATTAATATTTTAGTATTCTGATACATTTGAATGAAATTATTTGTAATTTTGGCTAATATATGGTTATAAATATTTACCTAATTTATAGATTGCAATAATCCATTTGTTTAGTCCATCTTCATTCTCAAAGATATGAAGTCTGCCTCTGGCTTTAATTTGTATTCACAAAAGAAGAATTTTATGCTAAGGAAAATGCCATCTTTATATTATTTGTACAGCAGTAATTAAAAAGTATTAAAATATGCCAGGTTTAGAAAACTCACGAAGTGAAAAAACATTTGAAAAGTTCATTTAGACCTAGTTTATCATATAATTATTTTTAAAGTAGATGGAATTAATTCTTACTGAGCAAATGGAAGCCATGCCTGAGGCTGAATCCTGGCTGCTCTTTACCAGTAGTGTGGCCTTGGGTAGGTTATTTAACCTCTCTGTGCCTCAGTTTCCCACTGATAAAACAGGAATGTTGATGGACCTACCACATAATCTATTTAATCCTCACAGCAGCCTTAATATGTAAAGTCTTAGGAAAGTTCCTGGCACATAAGTGCTTCATAAATGTTAGCTATTATAATTGCCGATCTATCACTAAAAATCATAATTTTTCAGACAGTTTCACTTAATCTTTCTAGGTTTCATTATTCACATGTCAAAGGAGAAAAATGATACCTTACCATAAAGGTTAAATGTACTGATCTATATGAAAGTCCTAGTTAACCCTCATCAAAACTATGACATTTCCTCTCCATCTGGCTATGCTATTAAACACCTTTCAGATACGGAAGCAAAATTCTCATCTTGCCCATCTTTTTATCATTGTAATTATACCAGCTTTATATTCCTATATCTCGCTGAGTGCCATGGGCTTAGAAAAGCCAAACTTCTATCAAAAAAAGAAGAAAAGCGTCAAAACTATGAAACTAAGCTATGAAGCTAAGAATGCTGTGTGCAAACTCAACTGGTTTAGCAAAAACAAACAAAAACCCCTTAATATTTTTTTTCCTTATAAAAGACAAAGTCATGTAAGATTCTACATCATGGGACTGTTAATCAGTAGGAGAGTGTCTGCTGGATTCCTCAGGGGTATGTGGCTTACCGTGACTGCAAAATCTGTGCATTGTGGAAAGTATTCATTTCCTACCAGTTCAGACACCAGGAACCAAAATATTAATGGTACCATTTGGAGAATGCTCAACACAGCGCTAAACATTTCATATGATACTGTTTTTTTGTCCTCATAGCAACCCTGTAAAGTAGATTCTCATTAAAATTTTACACTGAATTGGGCATATAACTTACCCAACATCCTGTAGGTGGTAGGTGGCAAAAACAAGTTCGACAGCCACACCCGTCCGATCTCAAATTGCTCTCCCCAGAGCCCTAGAGACTGCAGGGAGAGGGAGCCTCAGGGCAGGCAGCTGGAGCTCTGGGCCCGAATCTGTGCCTCAACCACAGTACCTCTATTTCTGTCTTGCATGCTAGCTTTTTCTTCTTTTTTAATTTAGATTCATGAAATGGTTCTGCTGTTACAAAAGTGGGGAGAGGTTGAAAATCGTTTGCAAAACTCACTCTGTACATTTGACGTACCACTACAACAAAAACACGTCCATTATACAATCTGCCCCCAGGACAAAGAGAATCTGTATTTGACATTAAGGAATTCTAAAGGTTGTTAGTAAATTTGCTAATACATAAAGGTGTATATTTTTTCTTGTTAATAACTGAGTATCAGCCATACTAGTTGGATGGTGGAGTGTGAGAATAAATTCTTGTTAAGGATTTTTCAAATATTAGAGAAATTCTAGTTGAAATAATAGAGTTATAATTAGATTCACTGATGCTTTTTGTAAAAATTATTGTAATACAAACTATGCTTATTTTTAAAAACCTCAATTTATTTATTTTCTTTATTATTTTTTAATTGATTATGCTGATAGTTGTCCCATTTTCCCCCTCACTCCCCTCCACCCTGCCCACCCCCTCCCACCCATTCCCCTTTAGTTCATGTCCATGTGTCATAAATTCTTTAGCTTCTACGTTTCCCATACTATTCTTGCCCTCCGCCTATTTTCTACCTATTGTCTATGCTATTTATTCTCTATATCTTTTCCCCTCTCCTCCTCCCCGTTCCCTGTTGCTAACCCTCCATGTGATCTCCATTTCTGTGGTTCTGTTCCTGTTCTAGTTGTTTGCTTAGTTTGCTTTTGTTTTAGGTATGCTTGTTACTAACTGTGAGTTTGAAGTCAATAAAAAATATTTTTGAATAAAAAATATTGTTCATATTTTTAATCTTCATTTTCTTAGGTAAGTCCCTTTAACATTTCATATAATAAGGGCTTGGTGATGATAACTCCTTTAACTTGGCCTTGTCTGAGAAGCACTTTATCTGCCTTTCCATTCTAAATGAAAGCTTTGCTGGATAGAGCAATCTGGGATGTAGGCCCTTGCTTTTCAGGAGTTGGAATACCTCTTTCCAGTCCCTTCTTGCCTGCAAGGTCTCTTTCGAGAAATCAGCTAACATTCTGATTGGAACTCCTTTGTATGTTACTGTCTCCTTGTCTCTTGCTGCTTCTAGGATTCTCTCCTTCATTTTTACCTTGGCTAATGTAATTATGATGTGCCTTGGCATGTTCCTCCTTGGGTCCAACCTCTTTGGGACTCTCTGAGCTTCCTGGACTTCCTGGAAGTTTATTTCCCTTGCCAGATTGGGGAAGTTCTCCTTCATTGTGTATTCAAATACATGTTCCATTTCTTGCTCTTCCTCTTCCCCTTCTGGTACCCCTATAATTCGGCTGTTGGAACGTTTAAAGGTGTCCTGGAGGTCCCTAAACCTCTCCTCAGTTTTTTGAATTCTTGTTTCTTCATTCTTTTCTGTTTGGTTGTTCCTTTCTTCCTTCTGGTCCACTCCATTGATTTGAGTCCCAGTTTTCTTCCCATCACTATTGGTTCCCTGTGCATTTTCCTTCATTTCTCTTATTGTAGCCTGCATTTGTTCATCTAATTTCTGACCAAAGTCAACCAATTCTGTGAGCATCCTAATTACCAGTGGTTTGAACTGTGCATCTGATAAATTGGCTATCTCTTGGTCACTTAAAAAGATTGGTTCTGGGGCTTTCAATTCTGTTTGAGCCATCTTTTTTATTCTTTATTTTCCTTTGG
>PVIA01002239.1:0-92910 GCA_004024845.1 Tonatia bakeri
AAAGGACAGAAATGTTCCTGGCTCTTGTGGACAATGTTACCATTCCTAGTCTCATGTTACTCTTTCCTTAAGATGGCTTAAGCAATAGTACAATCACCATAATGGTTTCTGGTCAAGTACAAGAGCAGCTGGGGTGTCGGCAGTGCTTCCTCTGTGCTCATAACGTCTGGTCCAAAGCAGAGACATCCTGGAACCTGGAGTTTTCTCTGAATTCTGTGCACAGTGAGAACCAGCCATTTAACAGTCAACATAACTGGGTAAGTAAAGCAAAATCTTAAATTTTACAAATTGAACACACCCACAGTGATATTAATAGCAAACCCAAATGACAGAGCTTTACCTGTATATCTCACTTAATCCTCTCAATAACCTGGTGACGTGGTTACACTTTCGCAATTTTACAAATCAGAGGACAGAGCTTAGAGAAGGTGAGACGCTTGCTTGAGGCCTCGGAACTAGAAAGCGGCAGAGCCAGAGTCAGAACCCATTTCTGTTTGATGCCGAATCCACACAATGAGGTCCTCTGCATGATGACAAATCTGGCTTGCTATTTGGAATTTTCTGTAGATATTTCTGCTGCTATAAGCAGTGTGCTTATGTTTTCCCTAGGCTGTGGTCTAAATATTTTTTAAAAGCAGCCTTTTAATTTTTTAATTAGCCTGTTCTCCAAAGATAAAGCTCTTTAAAGGTCAGATGTTAACTTAATCCTCTTTGGGTTGAAAAAGATCAGCCGAATTGACCTTGACAAAACCGCCCAGAGGCTTGGGGACGGACAAGCCCTCAGATACCAGTGGACGCAGACAACTGCTGTCACAGGAAGAGGCATTTTCTGCGCCTTTGATAGCAGGCAGATCGTTTTTCTTGACAAGACCCTGAGTAAAAAGACTTAATATCCATCTTCAGTGTGAATTGAGTCATGTCCTACTGACATTAGATCCTCAGCCCCCGGGAACACCAGGCTGGCTGCTGAGTGGCTGCATTAGGCCGATTCAGTGACCACGAGAAGAAACAGAGCGTGACAGGGCTGAGTCACATTGCCAGAAAGGACAGGCTGAGCACATGCTCACCGGCCAGCAGAGCTAACCAACCACACAAGACAGCAAAGGTCCTTGGTTCGTGTAACACTTTCCTAAGGACAGTCAGAGTTTCCAAGATTTCAACATAGAATGCAGTATTTGCCTGAGGAGAACAAAGATCTATCAGCTTTGAGTCAGCATGGGAACAACAACTTCATACATGACGAGCATAAAGCAAGTCTCTGCTGGGAGTGTGCAGAGGAAAGATGGGGGTATCCTGACCCACCCCAGGCCTGCTGCCTCCCTCATCCACATGGCTGGAGTAGGAGCAGGTATGACCACCACTGGCCAGGTGGAGGCATGGCCCCAGCTTGGCCTATCAGAGTCCTTCCCTGGGATTTTTAAAACTGGAAATGGAAAAAGGAATCTCTGCCCTCCCACTAGAGGAAGCTGCTCTGCCTGGCACAGGCAGTACAACAAGCCAGGCAGGGTGCTCAGATGCCAGCTCCCAGCTGTTCCTGAGGCCCAGCGTCAAATTTAGTCGGGCAGTCTAGATACTGTGAACTAATAAATTCCCTTTTGCCTACCCTAGTTTGGTTAAGTTTCTATCACTTGTCACCAAGAAAAGTCCTGACTCATCCAGAGGCACCGTGTGAAATATGATTTTAGCCTTCCACTTGGTCTTCTGAAGTGGACAAGCAGTACCTTCCTGCAGGACACTGGTTTCTTCCTGCAGGGACACTGGTTTCAAAGCCAGCAGGCTGATGGCTCCTTCCAGAGGATTTGGCCTTCAGCTTTCTGCCATGCGGTTTTAAGGAAAAGCTAAGAGTTCCAAAATTTCTCCTTTGGGGAAAATTTGCATTTTTTTTAAAAGGAAAAAGGAATGCATCTCAATTCAATAAGCTGATGCGTGCAGATACTGGAGGAAATAGCAGGTCTCCCACACACTTGAATACTTTTTTTTTCTTCTTTTTTTTGGTAATTCTAAAAGTCTGTTGCTAAATACCCAGGGCTAAAGACAAGAGGACCTAGAGCATAGACTTTATTCTATAAACCAGGGCTCAGCAGGCTAGGCCTGTAGGGGTAAAGGTTTTTTTGTTTTGTTTTTAAGATTTTATTTATTTATTTTTAGACAAAGGGGAAGGGAGGGAGGAAGAGACGGAGAGAAACATCAATGTGTGGTTACCTCTCATGCTTCCTCTACTGGGGACCTGGCCCATAACCCAGGCATGTGCCCTGATTGGGAATCAAACCAGCGACCCTTTGGTTTGCAGGCTGAGGTCAACCCACTGAGCCACACCAGCCAGGGCAGGGGGTAAAGTTGTTTTTTTTTTTTAAAGATTTTATTTATTTATTTATTTATTTTTTAGAGAGGGAAGGGAGAGGGAGAGAGAGAGAGAGAAACATCAATGTGCGGTTGCTGGGGGACATGGCCTGCAACCTAGGCATGTGCCCTGACTGGGAATTGAACCTGCGATGCCTGGTTCACAGCCCGCGCTCAATCCACTGAGCTACACCAGCCAGGGCAGGGGGTAAAGTTTTATAAATAAAATTGTGTTGAAACCTAGGCACACCTGTTTGTTTATGTCTCCTCTGTAGCCTCTTTGGCACCAGAGGAGCAGAGCTAAGTGATTGCAACAGAGACTGCAGGGACCTCAAAGTCTAAAACATTTCTTCCCTGACCCTATTTGGAAAGTTTGGGGAATAGTGGACATCCCGACCCCTGTTTCCTGGTCTCCTCAGCCTTGTCTCTGGAGTAACTTCCTGGAGTATTCCTGGCAGGTTCTCACACATAATACCGATTGGAGAACCAAAATGAAGAAGCAAAACACAGATTGTTTGACCTGAGGAGGCTTCAAGAGCTTTTATTTTGATCCTTACAGGCCATCTGGTGCTGGTGTGGCAAGATGGACAAAGGGATCTCAGATAAGGAAGGAAAAAAAATTGAAAAGGAAACCCAAGGTAAGGAGTGAAAAGTGGAGGGGCAGGGCTGGGGCGGGAGGTGATGTAACCTCCTCAGCGGCCTGGTTTCCGTTCCTCTGCACGCTCACCCCCTCCCCTGTACACTCCCCACCCCCCACCTCAGCCAGTCTCCCACACCCAGCTGTATTTGGCCTGCTGTCATCCCTTCTTTCCTCCCTGTCCAAGCCTGTAATTACTGCCACCAGGTGCACCTTTCCACTCGTCTCCTGGGACTTTATCATTCTCCCAGCTGTGAGTGGTAATTTGCCAACCTTTATGGATGCTCCTTTTTAAAAGCAGGACAGGCTAGGATAATGTTACATCACTAAGACTCCGTAGACAATAGAAAAGGAAATGGAATTTACCCAGAGAACAAAGCAGTCTGCAGCTCCCTTCTCTTTAGCCTTAGATAATTGTGTGGGGGCAACTACAGGGCTCTGGGGGAACAGAGGCTGTGCCCAGGCAGGGAAGGAAGGGGCTTGCTGCAGATGCTCCTGGGGCTGGTGCATTTGCTCTGGTGCCAAATTGAGATTAAGGTAAGGAAGCAGAAGGCTGTGGCTCATCCACTTAACAGTTTGCCAGTGGGGACCACAGAGTGGTTAGGAGAGTGGATTTGAAGGCAGACTTCCTGGGTTCAAGCCCTGGCTTAACCGGGAGTGGGGGTGCACCCTCCCAAAGCCTTAGTTATTCATCTGAGTGATGGGACGGTTATTGTGCGCACAGCGTGGTGTTATCTGGAGGATTTAGGTGAGACCTGCATGGGAAGAATGAAGCGTAGTACCTGGCACAGGGCACACAGCGTCAGTCCTGTGGTAGTGCTAGTTGGACTGCTTTATGGACGCTGTTGTGGGCGAAGTGGCCATGTTCCTTTGGCCATGTCCAGCTAAACTGTTACATTCTGTATCTTGGAGAATGAAATGGTGCATCTGAAGCTGAGTTCATGTGTTTCTTGCATCTGTGGGTTTCCCATGCAAGTGTCCTTCCTTAGGAGGGAGGACTGAAAAGGACTGCTTCTTCCTTTCCTGTCTTTGCCTGGCTCCGGAGACCTACCATTCTGGATTGAGAGGTTGGATTGGGAAGTCCCCTCCAGTGAATTAAAAGAGATAAGAAGGGAGTAATGTGGTGTCCAACCCGAGGCCCGAGAGCTGCACACAGCCTAGGATGGCTACGAATTTGGCCCAACACAAAATCGTCAATTTACTTAAAACCTTTGTGCTCACCAGCTTTCATTAGTGTTTGTGTATTTAATGTTTTGCCCAAGACAACTCTTCTTCCAGTGTGGCCCAGAGACACCAAAAGGTTGGACACCCCTTCACCTTGGAAGAACGAATGGTGTATCATGATACAGTCCCAAAGACAAGGGACTCCAAGCCGTGTGTTCAGCATGTCTCCCTGTTTCGGGGTTTCTCAGCAGTAAGATGATGAGCTACAAACCTACCCCAGGTGTCCCTAGCAGGTTCTCTGGTCCAATTTTAGAAATCAGGTTTTCCCCACCCTCTGTGGCCTACCTTGCCTTGGAGTTTGTGAAAATGCCAGTTCCCTGGCCAATTTTCCTTTCTCTGAGAGACATTTATTTAGGCAGAATTTAGGAAGTCAGGGATTTAGGAATGAAGTAGAGTGGTGACACGGGGCATCTGGGAAGGAGAAGGGACCTGAGCGAGGATCGGACGCCTGCCCTCGGGTGGAAAGCATGATGATCAGCCACCAACTGCCCTTCCCTAACTGAGCCTATGAGACTTTTTCACATTACCCCCTGGCAACAGCTGAACACACTACCTACCCTCCATTGAAAAAACAAGCAGTCATGGTTCAAAAATGAGAGATTATGCCAGATTCAGTCCTAGGGAAGTGACTCTTGTTTGCAGCCCTGGGCAGTGGGGGCGCTCTCGGAGGACGGCACCTCTGTCCTTGCTCCTCGTTCCGTGGGAGGCAGGGAGGGAGACCACAGTGCCGGCTTCTGTCTTCCCAACAGCAGAGAACCTGCCTGCATATATTTCAAAGGTGATTTTTCAAAAGTCATGCTTGCTGTCCTGGTTGCTGTGGCTCAATGGGTTGAGCACCAGCCTGCAAACCAAAAGGTTGCGGGTTTGATTCCTGGTCAGGGCACATGCCTGGGTCTCGGGCCGTCTCCAACTGGGGCATGCGAGAGGCACACACTATTGTTTCTTTCTTTCTCCCTCCCTTCTCCTCTCTCTAAAAAAACTTTAAAAAAGTTTTAAAAGTCATACTTACTACATGATGATCTTAAGTTTTTGTGGGAAAAAGATTAGTTTTGGCCAATTTAAACTCAAGCCCCAAATGGAATTTACAAGCAGCATTTGCAGTGCCACATAAAATATTCCTTGTTAATCACTCAACTCGACTCACTCGGACCTGGGAAGCATATATCTGAGACCAAGGGCTCACGCTGTGTGCCCCAAGGGAGCCTTCCTCCTGCCCATGGAGACCAAAGGCTGGCTCTTTAGGGGCTGGGGGCACTCAGGGAAATACAGCCACTTGCTGTTCAGGAAGAACCTCCAGCCAACCACTGTGATTATGGCTTTAAAGAAGTCGAAGGTGCCACAAAGAACCCAGCAAGAGAAGTTCATCTGAGTCCACAAATTTCCAGACAGACATCGGAGCTAGGCACGTGAAAGAAGGGCGTCTGCTGACCTGCTGACAAGCAGAGGTGGGGACAACCCAGGAGGGTTGAATGCACTTGGAGCTTCCTCAGGTCTCAGGTGAACACCTCCCACTGGCCCAGCCAAAGCACCCCACCTGGGCTGGGGGCAGCCCTGGGGAAATAGTCAGGAGGGGTTTGGAATGACAGTGGACGCTCTGTGGACTCTGCCCCTGCTGTGCTTGCTCCTATTTTCACAAAAACACCTGTATCACCTGGCTGGGTTCGTCTTGATGTGCCAAAGTTGCAGGTTCGATCTCTGGGCAGGGCACATGCAAGACTCAACCAATGAATGCATGACGAGTGGAACAGCAAACCTGTCTGTTTCTCTCAGTCTCTTTCTCCACTCCCTCTCTTCTCAACAACAACAAAAAAGCAAGCAGGTGCATCGCCACAGACTGGCTCTGTCCCCCCTACCCGTTCTTGGTCCAGAACCGGGTGGGACACAGGAACATGCCTGGCAAGCTCCGGGATGGGGCTCTATCTTCTGTCTCCATAGTAACAACTATCACTTACTGAACTCTCACTAGGGAGCAGGCCACAATCAACCACAGGCTTGGCTTGGGGCACAGCTAACATTCTGCATCAGCTGGACACTGCCATTCTTCCACTCTATTCATTCACAGGCTTGTCTCATAACTGTGTACAGCATCTAACACTGTTCCTAGGCAACAGGAATGAAGTCTTTCCCACACCTTTACCTTCTACGGAGATTAGCCCAGGGGCTTGTGTGTACTATTGGAAACATTAAGTTAAACCCTCCATTTCTGTAGTGGATGTTATGGGGCTGAGTGCCCGCCATACTCACAGGTGATATTGCCCTACCCCACGTGACCTTGCTGCTCTAGGTCCAAGGTGGGCCCCTGAGTCTAAGGCAGCTGTTTCACAGGCTGGTCGTGGCCCATGAGGTGGCCATGTGAGGGGGCTCAGCCCAGCAGGACTGGAGAATGGATGCCGACTGGCCAGCCACTCACATCCTCTCTTTGGGGGAATTTGGATTAAAGGTCTGTGGAGGGAGCCCGTCAGTTTGTGGCAGCCAAAGTAGTAGGAACAAGCCAAGTCACAAATGTGGTGGAACCTTGAAAGCGACCAGCAATGGCTGCCCACCATAAGGCTGGAGCTGTTACAGCTTTGAATGACGTAACCCTGAGGCTTTGTTTGTCTAGCTAAAATTACATGGTATATTTAGAAACCCGTTTACTCTTCCATAACCATCATCCAAAGGTAAAAATGCTGTAAAAGGGTTTGGGAAAATAAACCCAAATGAAAAACAGCCAAACAGTTTCTTAGCTGAGTTCATTGTTTTGAAATTCAGGACAAAGTCAAGTGCTTTCCATTGCCCAGGTCCTCCTTCTCCCTCCCCTTTCAAACCCAATTGCATGGTCTCACGTGGCTGAATAGAATGGGCTCTCTGGCCACACAGGCTGCTATTCCTAGACAACAGGTCACTGCCTTGCTCTCATAGGGGCTGTGAGTTGAGAAATCAAGCTTTATGTGGATAAATTGTACTTATGTTTGGCCAGGGAGGGGCATTTCTACGTTATGGTAGATCCAGCATGGGGTCTACTATTCCCACACAGTGCAAACAATTGATGCCTTCCAATGTGCTGGTGATTTTTGTCTGTACCTAGGTCATTTAAAGTTTTTCTGTTGTGCATTATCTTCTCCTATCTCATTATAGTTTACCAACACCGGGGAATTGAATATATTTAGTAAATCTACATATACCCACACGTGTCCATATAAGATGCAAACATGTTTACGTGATAAATGTTGCATACAAATGTGACATGAGAAACAACAAAAAGTGACTACATTCTAGAAAATAAGCCTTGGGTTTAGCTAGTAACATGAAAAGCTAATACCATAACATGGTTTTGTAATAATACATAATCTCTTTTCCCAAATCACTGTAGATTTGAGGATATCCACCATTGATGGGTGAGAGGAAATAAAATGTCACTGAGTTTTCTTCAGGATATTTTTATATAAATGTTGTCCAGAAGACGCAGCCATTCCCAAGAGTTCTGATCACAGGTTGGTGCACTCGGGCTAAGACTGTGGGGTTATCAAGAAGCAAGGGCCTTCAGATTCCAATCAAATGGCGTATCAGGGATCAGATTTATCCTTCCACGTGAAGCAGTGAAGGGAACAGACAAACTATATGAAATGATGTTTTTTGGGACATTGGATAATCATCCAGCAAGACACAGGGATGTTCCCTGAAAGAAGGGAAACATAAAACATGAGCCTCATGAATGGCCCAGAGTCCTGCCTGGGGACAGGCTGTGGTGCAGGAGGGAGGAGCCGTGTGGGCCCCGGTGACCTCCCTGTGTTGATCAGACAGAGCTGGGAGCCTGGGGAAGCCGAGACCGCTGACATCCTTCGGAGAGAGTCTCAGGAGAGAACGTCGAAGAGGGAGGCGCTCGAGAGATCTGCAGAGGTCCAGGCAAGTCTTCCCTGGAGTGTCAGTCAGCGCATGCATGCGAGGGAACTGTGGAAGGCCGGGGCAGAACCGCCCAGCACTGAGTGCTAGTAAAATAACCCTCATTTTCAGTAGCAAACTTCGTTACTTAAATGTTGATCACTCTCTATTTGATGAATAAAGGTAACAAATTAATGATAATACTCTTTTTGCACTGGCTACTAGGAAGCCCCAAACTGAGCAAAGCCCAGAGGACATGCATTCTATATACTAGCCTTACTCCAGGCTTAACCTTACTTTTGCTGTTCTTGCTTCCTGTCTCAGTCATTATGGGCTGCAATAACAAAGGCCCGTAGACTGGGTGGCTTATTAACAAAAATGTATTGCTCACAGTTCTGGAGCCTGGAAGTCTGCAATCAAGGTTTTGAAATTCAGGACATTCAGAGCATGGCTGGGCTCTGGTGAGGGCTCTCTTCTGGCTTGCACACCACTAACTTTTTGTATCTTCACATGGTAGAAAGAGCTGGCCGGCTCTCTGGCCTCTTCTCGTAAAGGCGCCAGTTCCATTCATGAAGCCTCCATCAAAAGGCGCAAAGCTGTTGAAGACATAGGCAGACTGAGGACCTGTTCCAGAATGAGGAAACTAAGGGACATAGCAACTGAATGCAATGCATGATCCTGGGCTGAAACTTGGAGAAAACCGAGCTATGCTAGACATTTTGGGTTAACTGACAAACTTTGAATGTGGACTGTAGATTAGGTAACTGTATCTTATCGATGTTATATTTCCTGATTGTGATAAATACTGTTACATAAGAAAACATGCTTGTTACACATTGAAGTATTCAGGGGTAAAGAAGTACAATGTTTCCAATGTACTCTCTGATTATTCAGAAATTTGCATGTACATACACCCACAAACACACACACACACCACAGAGAAATCCTGGACTTGGAGCAGAAACTGACACTTCATGGTCTCTCCCTCTGGGGAGAGGCTAGTGCATTATGTGAAATACGAACATTTGGGGGAGTATATGGATGAAAAGGATGAGCATGTTGGGAAACCAATCAGATGAGTTATAGCAGGCAATTCCCATAAATGGTTGCCCAGCATTCACTCCCTCTTCCTAACTGTGCAGATTTCCTTTAGAAAATCTCTTGTACAGCATCATGCACAGACTTGCTTCACTAAATTTGGGTGTCTGCCTCATTATGAAGCTAAGATTATAGACCCATCCCCTATAACCTTGGTTCCTATCCATTTCCAAGCCTGGGTTTCCAGACTCCCTATTCATCTGTGAGCTTCTAATGGCCCTTCTATAAATTTCACCTTTTGCTTAAGTTATTGAGAGGCAGGATGTATTGCCTGGAGAGGAAGAGCCCTAACTAAATCCACCCACCATGTGGTAGCCACAGGGGTGTTTTATATGCATTGTCTCACTAATTCTTATAGCCACCTACCAGCCTCATAGGGAAGACAGGCATATAAAAGCAACTTGCTGTTAGCAAGAACCACAGAACCCATTTGTCTTGGCTAACTGGGAATTTTAAATGGGGAGCATAAGTGCTCTTATTACTGTAGGAATCAGGGTTGATCTTCATCAGCCAGGCAAGAGTAAGGGGGAGAAGCACTTTGCAAGCTTTCTGTCTCTAGCCTGTGTGTCCACTGTTAGGTGATGCAGTAAGAAAAAAGAAATAGCTCAATCTGATGGGGCATTAAAGAGTTAAAGATTTGACTTCCGGCCAAGATGGAGGCATAGGTAGTTGCACTGTGCCTCCTCGCACAACCAAAACTAAGGACAACAAAAATTGAGAAACAAAAAACAACCAGAACAGAGAGAAATGAACTGAATGGAAGTCGGACTACCACACATCCAGACCGGTAAGGAGGGGCGGAGTCGCAGGTCTATGGAGAGGGGTCGAGGGTCCCGGCGGGAAGAAGCGCTGGCTGGCAGGCGCGGGCACGCAGGGAGCAGATGGCAGCTGACGGACCGGTGGCGGACCCTGGGCGCGGGAGGCGACTAGCAGACCCAGTGAGGGGAGCAAGGCAGCTGGCTGTCCGCAGCCACACATTCGCGCGCAAACTAAGTGAAAACGGGCAGCAACACGGACCACACGGCCCAGGGACCCAGCACCGCTGGGAAACAAAGCCTAAGAGCACCGACTAAAAACACCCGTGGGAGCTGAGGCCGGGAGACTCTCTCAGCCTCGCAGGAGGCTCCTCGGGGACACCCACAGGGTCCGAGAAAGTGCACAAGCCCACTGCCCGGGAGCCAGCACAGGAAGGGCCCAATTTGCTTGTGGGAGGCAGTGGAGGGGACGGAAGTCCTAGAGAGAGCGGAGCAGGCGCCATTGTTCCCTCTGAGACCCCGCCCCACATACCACGTCACAACCCAGCGACTGGGGTGCCCCACCCTGGTGAACACCTAAGGCTCTGCCGCCCTTAACGAAACAGCCGCAGCCAAACCAAAGGAAAATAAAAAATAAAAAAGATGGCTTAAACAGAATTAAAAGCCCCAGAACCAATTTTTTTTAAGTGACCAAGAGATAGCCAACCTATCAGATGCACAGTTCAAAGCACTGGTGATCAGGATGCTCACAGAATTGGTTGACTTTGCTCATAAATTAGATGAACAAATGCAGGTTACGATAAGAGAAATGAAGGAAAACGAACGGGGAACCAATAGTGAGGGGAAGAAAACTGGGACTCAAATCAATGGAGTGGACCAGAAGGAAGAAAGGAACAACCAAACAGAAAAGAATGAAGAAACAAGAATTCAAAAAATGAGGAGAGGCTTAGGGACCTCCAGGACACTTTTAAACGTGCCAACATCCGAATTATAGGGGTACCAGAAGGGGAAGAGGAAGAGCAACAAATTGAGAACTTATTTAAACAGATAATAAAGGAGAACTTACCCAATCCGGAAAAGGAAATAGACATCCAGGAAGTCCAGGAAGCTCAGAGAGTCCCAAAAAGGTTGGACCCAAGGAGGAACATGCCAAGGCACATCATAATTATGTTAGCCAAGGTAAAAATGAAGGAGAGAATCCTAAAAGCAGCAAGAGACAAGGAGACAGTCACCTACAAAGGAGTTCCCATCAGACTGTCAGCTGATTTCTCAAAAGAGAACTTACAGGCAAGAAGGGGCTGGAAAGAAGTATTCCAAGTCATGAAAGGCAAGGACCTACATCCCAGATTGCTCTATCCAGCAAAGCTTTCATTTAGAATGGAAGGGCAAATAAAGTGATTCTCAGATAAGGTCAAGTTAAAGGAGTTCATCATCACCAAACCCTTATTATATGAAATGTTAAAGGGAGTTACCTAAGAAAAAGATAAAAAATATGAACAGTAAAAAAAAAAAAAGTCATCACATGGAGGGTTAGCAACAGGGAAGTGGGAGGAGGACAGAGGGGGAAAAGATAGAAAATAAGTAGCATACACAGTAGGTAGAAAATAGGGGGAGGGTAAGAATAGTATGGGATATACAGACACTAGAGAACTTATGACACATGGACATGAACTAAAGGGGGGAATGTGGGTGGGAGAGGGTGTGCAGGGTGGAGGGGAGTGAAGGGGGAAATGGGACAACTGTAATAGCATAATCAATAAAATAATTTTAAAAAAATATTTAAAAAAAAGTTAATTAAAAAATAATTTTAAAAAAGTTAAAGATTTTAGCTTTAGTTATAATTCATAGGCTTAAATGATTAATGCATGTAGAAAGCTGTTATTCCAGGAATTGGAGTACATGACTAGGGAATCTACAAGCAATGCCCTTGTGCCCAGGGGTCTGCAGGCAATCAAGAAGGTATCTGAGCCATTGTGTTCTATGGAGGTTACATAAAGAACTGTTGATCAGCAGATAAAGAAATACTAGGAAAATCATTACTGGACTCCAACTCTTACCTAATTAACTTTTCCCCCAAACCCTTTACCAACTCTTTTCTTCTCCTTATAAAATGGTCAGCTCAAGATGTTAAGATGGCTTTTAGGGTACAAAACCTACCATCTTCTCAGTGTCGGCATCCGATTAAAGCTTCCATAAAGATTCAGTCCTTGTCTCAACTTACTGGTTCTGGTAGTGACAGGCAGCACAGATGCCACTTTTCCAGTTTCAGATCCATCATCATGAATAAAGCTGGTAATCTGTTCAAGAAATGATGCTGGGAAAACTTTATCCACATGCAAAAGAATGAAGTTGGATCTTACCGTACACCACATATAAAATAAACTAAAAAATGGATCAGAGGCCCTGGCCAGTATGTCTCAGTTGGTTGGAGTGTTGTCCCAAAAGGTCTTGGGTTCGATTTTGGTCAGGACACATACCTAGACTGAGGGTGCCATCCCCAGGCAGGAGAGTGCAAGAGGCAGTCGGTGGATGTTTCTCTCTCACATCGATGTTTCCCTCCCTTTCTCCCTCCCTCCCTCTCTCTCCAAAATCAGTAGATATGTCCTTGGGTAAGGATTTTTAAAAGTTCATCAGAGGGCAAGTGGGGAAGGATCACTGGGGAGATCCCAAGGTGAGGCTCGCCTGTCCACCCCCACAAAAGCACCTGGCTCAGCCATGATTAAAGGAAGCATCATCTTCAACAACCACAGGCAGCTGCAGCTCTCCAAGGTCTACCAGCCTTGCAGTGGAGCTTCCCACCAGCCAATAACCAGGAAGACATTCCACTTCATGTGAGGTTGAAATGTTCTAATTCCCTAGGAGGATTATTAATTGGAGGATCTGACGACAAACTGATTCACAGACATTATGCAACATTATATTTTGTCTTCTGCGTGGATTCTTCAGAAAGTGAGCCTGGCATTTTAGATCTAATTCAAACATTTGTGGAAACATTAGACAAGTGTTTTGAAAATGTCTGGGAAATGATTTAATTTTCTGTGTAGACAAGGTTCACAATGTTCTTGCAGAAATGGTGATAGGGAGAATGGTATTGGAGACCAACATGAATGAGACTGTTACATAAATTTACACACAAAATAAACTGGAGAAATCTGAGGCTGGCTTAGCAGGAGCTCCAGCCTGCACTGTACTAGCTATAAAGAATATAAGTATTCCTGAGATCCTAAGAAATATTAACATTGGTAACATCGATACAAAGGAGTCAAACTTAGCCTCTTTTAAATTAAAAAACAAACAAATGAACAAACAAACAAAAACCTTGAAAGGCCACTGCAGAATCCAGAATGAAAAGTCATCTATAGGACTTCCAGTCAAGGAAGTCATAGGTAAACAGGGTTCACCTCCTTGCACAATCATATTGAAATTACAACTAAACTACAGAACAACCATCACTCAGAACCATCAGAAATCAAGTTGAATAGAAGTCTGACAACTACAGAATTAAGAAACCACATCCATCCAGACTGGTAGAAGGAGCAGAGATGCAGAAATGATGAACGGGCAGGTGCCACACCCATCTATGGTAGATAAAAATTCAGGAGAGAAATTTCAGGACTGAGGAGTCCCAGTTCCATACCAAGCCTCCCAGTCCAGAGTTGCAGTGCCAGGAAGACAAGTCCCCACAAATTCTGGCTACAAAAACCAGTGGGCGTAGAGTAGGTGGAAGAAATTTCTGGAGTCCCAAGCAGTTCCTCTGAAAGGGGCTTACTCAGACTCACTCCCTCCGGGATCCAGTACTCGGGTAGTAGCTTGAAAAGCACCAGCGGCATACAGCGAGGAACTGAAATGTTTGGCATCAAAGCAAGAGCTTGGGGACAGCTTTCTCCCAGACAGAAAGTCAGGTAGAGGCCATTGTCCCTTTTCTGAATCCTGCCCCCCACAGAGCCACAGGGCTGGCAGGTAGGTGCCCTATCTGGGACTCCACCAACCTGGCTAACATTGTTTCCCTTGCCTTAGAGATCCCTCAAGACTCCCACCTAACTTACGGGCCCACCCAAGTGTTAACAGCGGCTGTTCCATAAGAATGGCTGGTTTTGGCTCATGCTTTACAACGTCCTAAATCCTCTCAAATAAGCAACAGCCAGTCTCAGTGAGCCCTCAGGTGCCTTACACTTGCTAAGTGGCCCCAGACCCAGCACTAGCAGCAACCAGCCTAGATTCACAGTTTGGTTTTGCCTGAGAACCTCCCAGCCCAGCAGAAGTAGCAGCCATCTCAGATTGCTTTGTAGCTCATGCAGTGTGACTCCAGGCACAACACAGGTGGGGGCTGACCTAGGCCTGAACCTCCCAGGAAACCACAGAGCCCACACAACCAGTGGACAGCTACAGACCATGTTAGAGCTTTACCACCCTTCTCATGCATAGCTGATCCTCCATGGAGGGTAGAGGGTTGGTGGTCAGTGGTCACAGCCAATCCTTGCAACTGACTGGCCTAGGTAACTTCCTCCTATTGATCTGCTAATAGCAACCATGGCTCCACTACAAGAGGAGGGTGTATTCAGCTCACATGAAGGGTGCACCTTGAGTACCAAGTTTGGGTGACAGGGGAGGTTGTGCCACTGGATTCTACGGGACACCTACTACATTAGGCCACACTACCACGACACAGAGTCAGAGGCTCTACCTAATACAAACACAGGGAGGCTGCCAAAATGAGGAGACAAACATGCCCCCTCTCAAAAAAGATCAAAACTCCAGAAAAAGAACTAAACAAAAGGGAGATAAGCAATCTAACAGATGTAATGTTCAAAACACTGGTTATAAGGGTGCTTATACTTAGTGAGGACCTCAGCAGCATAAAAAAGACCCAGTGAGAAACAAAGACTACACCAATTAAAATGAAGAACAATTTACAGGGAAACAACAGTAGAATGGATGAAGCTGAGAATCAAATCAATGATTTGGAACATAAGGAAGCAGAAAACAATCAGAAGAAGAAGAAAAAGGAATAAAAAAAATGAGGATAGTGTAAGCAGCCTTTGGGACCTCAAGCATTCCAACATTCACATAATAAGGATGCCAGAAAAATAAGAGAAAAAGCATGAAATTGGTAATCTATTTGTAAAAATAATGAAAGAAAACTTACCTAATTTGGTGAAGGAAAGACATGCAAGTCCAGGAAGCACACAGAGTCCCACACAAGATGGCTGCAAAGAGGCCCCCTCCAAGACACATCATCATTTAAATGCCAAAGGTTAAAGATAAAGAGAGAATCTTAAAAGCAGCAAGAGAAAACTAGTTAGTTACCTACACGGCAGATCCTATAAGACTGTTGCTGATTTCTCAAAAGGAACTTTGCAGGCTAGAAGAGACTGACAAAAAATATTCAAAATCATGAAGAGCAGGGACCTGCAGTCAACACTGCTCCACCCAGCAAAGCTATCGTTTAGGATGGAAGGGCAGACAAAGAGCTTCCCAAACAAGAAAAAATGAGGAGTTCCTCCTCACCAAACCATTATTATATGAAATGTTAAAGGGACTTATTTAAGAAAAAGATTATAATCAAGACTATGAATAGTAAAAGGGCAATAAATACTTAACAACACTGGAATCTAAAACACCAACTAAATCAAGAACAGAGAGAGAATCATGGACATGCAGAGCGTTTTGATGGTTGCCAGCTGGGAGGTGGAGCTGGGGGAATGGGTGAAGAGGCGAGAGGATTAAGAAGTACAAACAGGTAGCTGCGGAACAGCCATGGGGATGTACAGCACGGCATAGAAAATGTAGTCGTGTAAGAACTTCTAAGCATGACCCATGGACATGAACAAGGGTGTGGGGATTGCCTGAGAGAGTGTGGCTATTGGGTGGAGGGGGTAAAGTGGGAAAAATTGGGAAAACTATAATAGCATAGTTAATAAAATATAATAATATTAAAAACCGTAAGTCATTTAAGCTTACCATGAAGTTGTTTACCAAAAACAGAGGTGGAGAGTTTTAATTTTTGCTCTGGGATTTAAGTCCAGGTACCGCACAGAAGCTGTGCAAAGCCAGTGTCGGGTCACTGTTGTTTTCCTTGTTCAGGGATTTTGAAGATCGAGTAGTGCCAGTGTGAATTTTTTCTCGTTTTCTAAACTTCATTCCTATGCCCAGTTAAGTCATGCCCCTATGTATTGGCTGCAACAGTATTTTGAAAAGTGTTTTGAGATGAAATGTTGGTGTTTTGCAAGGATAAGTGGAGAATTCCTTATTCTTTCTGTTATTTGTCACAATTGTTATTTAAAAAACCAGGTATGTTTAACATGAAAACATTATGACCTTTTCCTCTTAGTTTAAATAAACTCTACAGTAACTGGACTTGTAAAGCACCTTTCTGTTTGCTGATATCTACTTAAGCAAAAAGTTTTTATGACCCTCTGACTCAAAAAATAAAAGTATATTTTATGTATTAAAAAATAAAAATAAATGGATCAAAGACCTAAATTTAAAACCTATATACCCCTTAGAATAAAACCTGGGTGAAAACCTTCATGACCTTGAATTAAGCAATGATTTCTTAGGTATGACGCCAAAAGCACAGGCTATAAAAGAAAAAAATTGGACTTCCTCAAAATTAAAAGTTTTGTGCATTAAAAGACACTAAACAATGTGAAATCAACCGAGTAAAAACACAACCCATAGAATGGGAGTACGTATTTGCACATCACCTATCTGATAAGGTATTATTCTGAATACATAAAGAACTCCTACAACACAACATACCAAAAAACCCAAACGACCCAATTAAAAAATGGACAAAGAACATAGACATTTCTCCAAAGATGCATGAATAGCTAATAAGCACATGAAAAGATGCTCAGCACCATCAGTCATCAAGGAAACGCAAATCTAATCCACAGTGAGATGCCACTGCACACACTTTAGGACCGCCACTATTCGAACAAGCAAGCAAATGAAGAATTAGAAAGTAAGTGGTGGTGAGGATGTGGAGAAACTGGAACCCTCGTGCATCACTGGTAGAAATTTAAAATGGTGCAGCCACTGTGGAAACAGTCTGGCACTTCTTTAATAAATGAACACAGAATTAAAATATGGCCCAGCTATTCCACTCTTAGGTATATACCAGAAAGACTTGAAAACAGGGACTAAAACTTGTATACATCCATGTTCGTAGCAGCATTATTCACAACAGCAAAAAGGTGGGGGAAAAACACCAAGTGTCTATCAATGGATGGAAAAAAACTGATTAACACATCATGGGAATAATATTCAGCCATAAAAAGGAATAAAATTCTTACACATGCTATAACATGAATTAAACGTGAAAACATTATACTAAGTGAAATAAGCCAGACACAAAAGGACAAATAGTGTGTGATTTCACTTAATATAAAATATTTATAATAGACAAATTCCCAGAGCTAGATGGCAGTTGCCAAGGGCCGAGGAGAGGGGAGTCTGAGGAATTACGGCCTAATAGGTACCAAATTTCTGTCTGGGATGATGAAAATGCTCTGGAAATAGTGGTGATGGTTAAACAACATTGAGAATGTACTTACTGCCACTGCCTTTTATGTTTAAAATGGTTAAAATGACAAATTTTATTATGTGTTCTTTACAGTAAAAATTATGTCAAGAGTTAAAGCATGTGAGACCTTCCCTAAGAAGTTAATTTGGGCGATTAATGTTGATCAAAGATGGTTGAAAAAACACAGTTTTATCAGTTTGAGAATATTCTTTTACAGGTTACTTTAAATTACACTGGGAGATAAATCTAATGCATTTTAATTATTAATATTCCTCAGTTCATACAATAATCCATGTTTAGAATTTGTATTTGATTCGTCCTTTCCCTGCATCACAAGAAAATGATCAGAAAGACTGACATCAAATTTGGATGCTTAAGGTGGTCTAACTTAAAGTATAGGCTCTGTGGCAAACATAAAGTTCATGTTAGTGCCCCAGGAGCACGTGAGATAAGGTATTATCTAGAGAAGATGAGATTGAGGCCCGTGTGTCTGCCGATGCGCGGGAGCATGGAGCCAGCAAACAAGTTTCCCCATGAACGGCCTCCCGAGTCGCAAAGGCAGAATCGCCCACTGCAGGTGTGGACGGCAGTGGAGAGGCCTCTGAAGCAGGCAGCTTTAGCGTATTTCAGGCTAGTGACAGCGTGGGTTATTTACTTAATACTGGTTAGTAATTCTCCCCTACGATGTGGGCAGGACGGTAGGACAGCTGGAGAAGCAGGAAGATGTAGTGTTCAGTGGGTGAGAAAAGTCCATGCTGCTGGGTTTGGCTTTTGTTTTTTGCTCACCATGTACATGCAGATAATTTCTACTCCAAAGAATCACATGGACTAAGAAGAAAACACACTGTTTGACCTCATGTCCCAGCCACACCTGGTACAGGTTCCTACTTTAGAATGGAAGGAAGCAGACCACCGTGGGTGGAGGGAAGTTTTCTGGTTAAAGAAAGGGTCTTGTCACGTTTACATCCAATGATCTTATTCACAGAATGGACTTAGGTAATAGCTTCAGAAGCAGCTCAGAAATGTGCACATAATGATACATCTTTAAGACAGTCACATTAGAAATAAGTTGCTGGTGAACTGAAGACTATTTTTTGAAGTTATGAAACATGCTGTCCATTGTTAAAACTTAGAACATGATGAACGACTATCAAATACCTGACTGCTTTTAGCTGTTTGGCAGTGGTGGAGGAGAGGGCGGTGGTGGCGGCAGCAGAGGCGGCAGCAGCGGCAGTGGAGCTGGAGCAAACAGGAAACCTCAAGTGGCATTTCATGTGGTCCCCGCCTCTCTGCTCGCATGCACTTGCCTCCAACAGTTCAAATCAGACCACAGCTCCTGGCTGGTGCGTGCCAGCCCAGTGGGACTCAGCTAAGGTTATGAAGAATTTCTTCTGCATGGACCTACAGGACTGCCAGGACACTGTCAAGGCTCTGTACAGTCCATATCTCTTCTTGAGGCCCCAGAACACCCCACCCCATTAGGGTCGGGGCTTGACAAATTTTTCTGACTGGACAATCAACCAAAATTATTTAAAGACTGTTAGGTTTGGGGCAGCAATGCACTGGATGTGTATGGGTAGAAAACAACTTCATGTGTTACTGAAATGCCACTGCACTTTAAAGCTTATTTGAGATAAGCAGTATCACATAACTCTTTTCAAGAAGGACATATAAAGTAGGCTTTCTTCAGCACATAGCTCTTTCTCAGTCCCCTTAGCAGAGCAGAGTATGGGAAGTTCCTGTTAGGACCAACATCCTCACTGGTTTCAGCTTCCTTCCCTACCTAACTTGCCTGTTTCTTCTGCATGGAAAACTTCCTACTTTGCTCTCTGCCTTCGCAAATTTAACCTCACCCTCAATGCAAGGTAATCCACTTCATTCCCCAAGACACAAGAACACTGACCTCTTCCTAACAATTATGAGTGCTTACAATGAAGAGACAACCCATAGGGCCCCAGCCCGGCACTTGTTCAAGGAAGACCGTCTCCTGAAGCGTATGTGACACCAATCTCATTTTCTGTAGGCACATTCAGACCCATAGGCTTCTTCAGTCACCAAATGCAGAGTGGGCCACCACAGTTCACAAGTCGTCTGTGTTCATGTTCCCTTGAAGTTAGATTTGACCTTGGCCAATGACACAATCCAGGTACAATGAACAACTAAACCAAGTGCTTGTAACCCTAGGGTTTGAGTGAAACAAGGTTCTGAGGACAGCCAGGAGGACCAGTGTGGCTAACGCAGACTGCGGTGAGTCTGAGAGGCCATAGGGACCAGATCCTATAGGGGGCTTCGTAGGCACTGTAAGGACGTTGGCTTTTACAGCGTGAGACAGGAGCCATCACAAGGATTTAACAGAGGATATGAGGACGCAGGAATTCACTAGGGTTGTAGAGCAGGTAGAGAACCGGGCTTTTAGTGTGATCCTCCAGTGTAATCTTTACTGCTGGAGGATTTCTTAAGCTTTCCAGATCATTCTACAATATCTTGCTGGTAGGTGGTAGGTTGAGAACCTGAGAATAAAACTGATAATGAAAGGGAAATCTGAATTCCTTATCTTAATGCTCACTTTAACTGCTTTCCTAATCAAACACACAAGCAATAGTTAACAAACTGAAGTTAGTTATCTCCTCCTTCCCCTAATACTTTGTGGGGGACATAATGGAGGGAGAACAAAAGGAGATCTGACTGATCTACCAACCAGTGATGCTTTATTGACTGCTATAAAACCTAACCATGAGTTATGGGGCCTAAATTGATTAATTCCATGTGAATTTCAGAGAAATAGAATTTTCTTTACTTAAAAAAAGATACCGTTTTAAAAAACTTTAAAACCTCTTTTTGCCTCTTTTCTTCTTCCTTCCTTGCCACACCCCAAAAAGTCTACCTCATTATATTTTAGATAACAGATTCTAAAATTAAAAATACAATTATTTTCACATATTCAATTTTTTTTTTAAATCCAATGCCAGTTTGATTCTTTTTTTTTTTTTTTAAGATTTTATTTATTTATTTTTTTAGAGAGGGAAGGGAGGGGGAGAGAGAGAGAGAAACATCAGTGTGTGGTTGCTGGGGGACATGGCCTGCAACTTAGGCATGTGCCCTGACTGGGAATTGAACCTGCGATGCCTGGTTCGCAGCCTGCGCTCAATCCAGAGCTACGCCAGCCAGGGCCACATATTCAATTTTTTTATGCTTGAACATATCAAGACAATTTAAGCAGTATTAGAGGACCAACTATGATCTTCAAAAATTGCTCCTGTTTTCTTCCTTATCTCAAATTATGGAGACTTTCTCTCCAGGAAGTTTCCTTTTCAGAACCCTGCTCCTCCTGACGTGAAGGATTTACCGATATTGTGGTCCCTGTTAGACGCCAAATCCACCTGGTCATGAAGCAAGTAAAACTCTCTGAAGGTCAAGTTGAACCAGTAACCCCTAGTAACAGGCCCTATGCAGTCAACAAGGATACTTAAACGTGCACATGTAACACACTTACAGCCATACTGTCATTCAACAAACAGTTGTAAAAAATCAGGACACAGCACACCACCAATCCTTACGATATCCAAGGGTGCAGAATTCAACACCCTCAGACTTTCCTAAAGCAGAATGTCATCTAGGAACTTATGTATTTAAAATAAAACCAAAGGAAAGTAACAAGGCAAGCAATCTGATTTCAGACATAAAAATACTAAGAAAGGAGGACACCGAGCAAGCTTCTCTCTGTGATCTAGGCACAAAAGCACTTTCATTGCCCTTATCAAATGGTAAGACCCCTCTCTTTCTATTTCATTAAGGATCACTGCAGCAAAGAATGTCAGAATATACCAAGAAAGGCAGACAGTTAAAAAGGCTGAAATTAAATCAGTTACATAGGCTTTTATTTGCCCAAAACGACAAGTTTCAAAGCTACTTCTCATGTGCTGCTTCTACAGCCAATCACTAGAAAACTTCAGTAGTTTTGTTAGAAAAGTCCTGGAGACTTTCAGTTTTTGAAAACCTTTCAGTTATGTTAGTAAGCAGTTAAAATACCACTGGTTAAAATAATTAAGAATAATTCTGATTTTATAATGATATATAGTAAATCTTCATTTTCCTCATTAAATATAATCAAATACACACTCAAGACTGTTTGAATTTAGAAGGAAAACCACCCTGGAATGGTTTCAGTAAGTTAATAGGAGGTATACATACAACTCCTCTGACCTAAAACAGTCATACTCTCCTAGCAAACACTGATTTTTAAATACTACACAATTTTAGTCAACAGTTACCAAAACAAACAGCAAAATATAATACAAAAAAATATCTTTAGGAGGGGCACAGCATAGCTACAGCCTGAGTCAGAGCCTGTCACCCAGAGCGAAGCTGGTGTTCTCATCACCTGTAACAGGCTGCACTGCAAGGACAGTTCGGAGCTCGGCGACGTCTCACAGTCACCGAGGCCGCGCCAGAGCCGTACATTCCAGCGCCTTTTACAAAATGTCTGGAAGGAACTCCCCACTCACCTCACCTGATTATATAATTCAAAATAAAACATTAAAAGCATTTTCACATCTTATCATTGTATTTTACTATAATCCTACCTGAACACTAAATTCAGTATTATTTCCTTTCCAGGTCACGGTTAACATTTCTCATGCCAACGTCTAAGCAGTAAGTTGAGCATATGTGAAAATTTGGAGTGACTGTAAGTTTATTTAAAACTAATTATACACTTGGTATTGTTCAACTATATATGGCTTTCCTTTAAACCTGCCATCCAGTTCTAAGGAGACATGATTAGATTAAACATAAATAACACAAAGTACTGACTTGCAATCTTATCATTAAGAACTAATTTCAGAAACTAGTAAATTGAACCAGATAAAAACTGCCATTTTGGTAGATCAAAAATGGCCAACTATGGGAAATTTCACTGTTTTAAATTAACACACAGCAAAGCTTTTGTGCAGTTATCAAGAAGGCCAGAGAAAGTGCTTTACTCTAGAAGATCAAGCCTGGACCTAAACTATAGCAGAGAACAGATGACACATAGTCTGTTTAACAAATCCACTATTTAAGTAACAATACAGCTATTAACATGAAACAAGTGATCTAATGCAAAGCTTTTTAGGTACTCTGAATCAACTTATTTAAGGTATTGGAACAAATAAATATAAATCTCATGTAGACAAGAGGCAGCAGCTGAGCATAAGTTTTGTAGCAAGTAAACAAAGTCCTATGGAGGGCATGCAAGACAAGTTTTTCTGGGGTAGTTAACCTACAAACTGATTTTCAACTGGAATCGAAATTTCTATGACTTGATAAGAATGTCAATCTGAGCTATTAAGCAGTAACAAGAAAAAAAATAGAAAAGTTGAGTACCTCAATATTAGTTTCTCAGTAAGCAGTCAATTAAGGGGAGAAAAGTAAGGGAAATAAACAAGTTTTACTAAAAAACAAAAACAAAACAACCCTAAAAACGTAGCTTCAACTTGCAAATGAAAAACTACAAAGAAAAAAAAGGATATCCTTGACAAGTGAACAGGTACTAGCTATACAGAGTCAGGTAGATCCTTATTTGCCTCAACCTTACTCAGTTCTAAGGCTTGCTGTACCTTTGGTTAGGAGGCCTCATTACTGTGTTTCATTGCACATTTTACAAGGAACAAAAAACCTCTTACAGTCACAGAGGTTCACTTACATCACCAATTCGATATACTCTAACCCCCCCCCCCCCAATTTAATTGTGCAAGTCTATGAAATAAGTCATACTTTCAGACAAGAAAGTAAGTCATACTTTCAGACACTGGTAGGACAACCACTTAATACAATTAATAGAGCAAGTATCCTAACCATGCACACATGTATGTTGGGAACCGCCCTGCCTGGTATCAGAAGCTGTAACCCCCGTGAAGGCTAGGGCTGGGGGAACGACCTTGGAACCGTGAGCCGCCAAGGAGATAAACTTATCTCCCTGGCAGGGGCGCTGCTTTTGCCCCTTTTACTTCTCCCTGTCTGGTCCCCAATGCTTGGTCGATCAGCCAAAGGCGGGTAAGATTCCCCAAGGGGGGAACGACCTAAGACAGGCACAATCACATGGGAGGCCCCCAAGGAAGGACTTTGGGGGCTATAGCAAAAGGGGGTGATGGACCTTTGCCACTCGGCTTTGACAAAGCCTGAGTGCTCATTGTCTGCGAGAAAATCTCCTAATCTCTTGGCTGCCTTACTTCCCTTGCTCCACCTAAGCCTGAAACAGTGACAGAGGGTGGTGCAGCCCTGTGCTGGAAAGGGCGGTTTCCCCAAAGATCAGGCCTAAGAAAGAATATGTAAAATCCTGTGAAACCTGCTTTGTTTAGAATGTTCTCAATTACCTGTTAAAGGTCCAAACAAGAAGTAAGTTTGTTCCTTAAATTTTTATAGTTCTTTAGCTATCTGACCCTGACTCAAATAGGCCCTCAGAGTTCCTTGTTATTGGATCCTTACTTCCTGGCAACGAGTAACGAGCTTTACCTGACTTCCTGTGTAAACGGACCCAATAAAAGCCACTGCGGAAAAGGCTCTTGGTCCTTCTCCTTCGAGAGATCAGCCACCTTTCCTCCCCAAGCAGGTCATGTCTTCGTAGACTTATTCTCATCCGTGGTGGACAAAGCTCCCCCACACATGTACATCTATTAAGCAGGCATCAAACCAGGGATACAATGTGTGTAAGTTCTTTTCCAGACCACTCCCAAGTCCCAATTGCAACTCTTCAAGGGAGTCAGAAATATATATGTATCATCTACAAGATGACAATGGAAATGTTTCTGCCAAAAAGAAACTACCTTTGGCTTCTTTATTTCTGCAGTTTCCCTGAAAATAACCACTGGCCCAAACTTACTGGCTTTCACTAATCTTCCTAAAGTCAGGAGGCAATAGGCCTAGTTCAAACTGTGACAATTAGATCTATTTTTTATAGCAAATTAACCAAGTTTAGTTGACAAAAATTCTCTTAAGGTCTCCTAATAACTGGAAATTTCAAAATTTCCAGGTTTCTAGCCAGAACAAAAACGCTGCTTGTAGTATCAATCATAAACACACATGCATTATGCAACTGCCTGCTTATTTAGTGGCACTAATTTTGCAAACCAGAAATTATTTCTGCTTTTCATCTCACATAATTTGCAAGCATTCACAGGCTGAATGAAATTTCTCCAATGAACTTGAAAACAAAAAGTACAGTATTTCGCCATGTATAATGCTATTTTTGACCAAATCTTTGAGGAAAAAAATAAGGATGTGCAACATGCCTGGCCATAATGATTCCATACCCTAAGCATAATAGGTATAATAATCCCATGTATATGTGCACAAAAACATGGATACACATTATACACAGAAGTGCATTATACACAGCAAAATACAGTACACACTTAGGACTTCTGGTCCAGATGGCAGCGTAAGCAGATATGGCTCACTTGTTTGCACAACCCTATCAAAATTACAACTAATGCATCAAAATTACAACTAATGCATAGTACAACCATCACTCAGAACCATCAGAAATCAAGTGAATGGAAGTCTGACAACCACAGAATTAAAAAAACCACATCTATCCAGACTGAGCCACAAAGCCGGTAAGCTGGTGTCACATCAGAGGCACCATTAACCTGGCTAACACTGTATGACTGGCCTTGGAGATTTTCAGACTCTGCCCCACCCAATTTACCAGCCCACCCAAGCTACTTTTCCATATGAATGGCTAATCTTGGTTCATGATGCAAAACATCCTAAGTCCTCTCAAACAAGCAACAGCTGGACTCAGTGAGCCCCAGGTTTGGTACTAGCAGCAGCCAGCCTAGATTCACAGCTTGGCTTTGTCTGGGAATCTCCAAACCCAGCACAAGCAGCAGCCATCTCAGATTGCTTTATAGCTCAGGCAGGGTGGCCACAGGCAAAACACAGGTCGGGGGGCTGACTGTGACCAGCACCACCCAGGAAACCCCAGGACGAGCACACCTAGAGGACAGCTACAGACCATGTCAGAGCATCACCATACTTCCCCTGTACAGCTGATCCTCCATGGAGGGTGGAGGTTGGTGATAAGTGGTCACAGCCAATCGCTGCAGCTGAATGGCATGGGTAACTCCCTCCCACTGATCTGCCAACAGCAACCAAGGTTCGACTACAAGAGGAGGATGTACTGAGCCCACATGAAGGGTGCACCTCAAGTACTCAGCTTGGGTGACAGGGGAGGTTGTGCCACTGGACCCTATAGGATACCTACTACATTAGGCCATGCTACCAAGACACAGAATCAAAGCAGCTCTACTTAAAACATACAAACACAGGGAGGCTACCACAATGAGGACACCAAGAAACATAGCCCAAATGAAAGAAAAGATCAAAACTCCAGAAAAAGACCTAAACAAAAGGGAGATAAGCAATCTATCTCATGCAACATTCAAAACACTGGTATAAGGATGCTCAAGGAACTTAGTGAGGACCTCAGCAGCATAAAAAAGACCCAGTCAAAAACGAAGGGTACACCAACTGAAATAAAGGACAATTTACAGGGAAACAACAGTAGACTGAATGAAGCCAAGGATCAAAGCAAAAAACAACCAATCAGAACAAGAAGAAAAAGGAATCCAAAAAAAAATGAGGATGGTATAAGCAGCCTCTGGGACAACTTCAAGCATTCCAACATTTGCCTCATAGGGGTACCAAAAGGATAAGAGAAAGAGCAAGAAATTGGAAATTGGTTTGAAAAAAAAATGAGAGAAAACTTCCCTAATTTGGTGAAGGAAAGACATGCAAGTCCAGGAAGCACACAGAGTCCCACACAAGATGGCTGCAAAGAGGCCCCCTCCAAGACACATCATCATTTAAATGCCAAAAGTTAAAGAGAGACTCTTAAAAGCAGCAAGAGAAAAGTAGTTACCTACCTACAGGGCAGTTACCATAAGACTGTCAGCTGATTTCTCAAAAGGAACTTTGCAGGCTAGAAGGGATTGACAAGAAATATTCAAAGTCATGAAGAGCAGGGACCTACCGCCAAGACAGCTCTACCCAGCGAAGCTATCATTTAGAATGGAAGGGCAAAGAGCTTCCCAGACAAGGAAAAATGAGGAGTTCATCCTCACCAAACCACTATTATATGAAATGTTAGAGGGACTTACTTGAGAAAAGGAAGATCAGAACTATGAACAATAAAATGGCAAAAATACTTATCAACAACTGAATCTAAAAAACCAACTAAGTCAATAAGAACAGCGAGAGAATCATGGATATGCAGAGCATTTTGGTGGTTGCCAGATGGAAGGGGGATGGGGGGAGTGGGTAAAGAGGTGAGAGGATTAAGAAGTACAAACAGGAAGTTACAGAATAGCCATGGGGATGTAACAGAGTATAGGAAATGGAGTAGCCAAAGAACTTCTAAGCATGACCCATGCACACGAACAACGGTGGAGGGTACTGCCTAAGGGAGTGGGGGTGCTGGCAAAAGGGGAAAATCAGGACAACTCTAATAGCATAATCAATAAAAGATAATTTAAAGTAGTACATTCTTAAGGTTAGAAATATATTTTCTTTGAACTAGGAAATAGTACATAATACAAAATATACACTTATGTAATTTCTTTAAAAGTCTGAATCACATAAACTTCAAAGAATGGGTGAATTACTGTAGGGAATTTTGTCACTGTTTGGAAAAAATATTTCTGCAGTTGTATTAGTTTTACACTTACAGATTAAAAAAGATCAATATACATATAATGCAACATGCTTTTAATATGTACATGGTCTCTCCACTCATCACATTGATACAAATTAAGCAAAATAAATCATTTCAATAGTGAAACCAACCAGAATGGAGCATATAACTACAAACAAGGTATTTTCCTATGAGTACATACACTGTTGACTTAGTGTAAGGACTAATCAACTAAGACAATGAATGGTTTCTGTTTCAAAATTTGCACAAATGGTGATTAAATAAGCTGTAACTGAACATCTAATTGTGGTAACTGAACATCTAATTGTGGTAAAAAATGCAACAAGCTAATGAATTTTTTCATGGTAGTTACATTTTAGTAGAAATCTTGTTAATCCTGTACATTGGTGGCTGCCATGTTATTACATTTTATTTTTAACATTCTGTATCAGTACTCAAATATCTAATTCCTTGGAATCTGAAGCGAATTAAACATTTAACGAAATCTAACACCAGGAAGCTCAAACTCTTCAAACCCGAGTGAGATCTGACAGTGAAACGTGCTGAATGCAGTCAGTGTGCCACAATGTGCAGACTGCATCTGCACCATGCAGGTCAGAGACGTTGTGGAAACACTCAGTTTCTGTTTTACCTCTTTTCTGTTGACTTTTAAAAGTGGCAAAATCAGAGAATGTTATCTTCCAAAACTATCCTAATACTATTTTTTTTTTTCATTTTTAATCACTCTCCATTTCCCCAAAACACAACCTTTAAAAAGACAGTTTAGCACTGGCACGGCGGCTTAGCTGGCTGGAGCACCATACTGTACAGCGAAAGGTTGTGGGTTTGCTCCCCAGTCAGGACACATACCTCGTTTGTGGGTTTGCTCCCTGGTTGGGGCAACCAGTTGATGTTTCTTTCTCTCTCTCTAAAACCAACAAACATATCCTCAGGTGAGGATTAAAAAAATTTTTTTAAGAATATTTTAATGTCAGATTCCTGCCAGGGCCCACACCTACCTCCTCTACCTTTTAAAAAGAGAAACAATTCTCTAAAAGAGTCAAATTATTTTGATGCCCTTGAAATATTTCTTATGGCTTTGCAGGAAAAAAGCCAATGCCTTGTTATGCTACAGTATGAGATCTTAACCAGAAGCCCTCGAACCACTGCAATATTATAAACTTTGGGGAGTTATGTCTATTTTCCTGGGTAAGGAAGTTCCTAGGATTCATCAGTCTCAAAGTAACCCTAAAAGGTTAAAACACATTGCTACAGTGAATTTATGCCTATACTTAAATATAATTATTACCTAACCTCCTAAAAAACTGTAACTTCAGATAGTACCATACAAACACAAACATTATTGTATGTCCTTTACTGGGTCAGGAGGACTATGTATAAAGAAGGGAAAAACTATTGAACTTTAATTTAAACGTTTAGTTCAATGACAAAGCTATTAGTGGAAAACTGGGTTTCAAACAATGAAAAGAACTGAAAGGTTGGGTTTGTGGTGAAGAAACACTGCATTCATTTTTTTCTTGTTTCTACGTTGAAGCAGCAATAATTTTTTTTATCATTTCCCTTGGTGGAAAAACCAAATCATCTGAAGAAGATTGCTTCTTGCTGGTTAATGTGATGTAACAGTTCTTAATACACAGCTGGGTCCAAGAAGACCTTCCTATGACTTTAAAAATAATTAAGAATAATCTTCCTCTGTCATCCTCACTGGTATAACCTCACTCCTTCATTTCCCAAATTTCCTTATTTTTGGCCCAGTTTTACATAGTATTAATTGGCCTTGGTGAGGTAATACGCTAAGTTTTCTTGCTCAAAAAAATAGAATTGGCCTGTTTTAGTCTGAAGAAAGGAAGAAAACACCAAGAGGCTAGTACAGGAAATGAAGGCAGTGGGAGGGGAGGGGGAGTCACTTTGTTATTATACCAATTTAAATAACCTTTCCCCCACAACTAATGAAAGTATAGGTTTTCAACTACAATTTCAATATATTTTAGTTTTTCTAATTGGCACATTCCTACCTGTTGGTGACATACTTAGAAAAAGATGAGATCAGAAGCCACAGGTTTAATCTGTACAGCAGGTAAAAGGGAAACCTGTGTTGAGGTGAACGAAAGTGGAAATGTTTATTTGACAATGAAGTGGAGTCTAACACCTCTCATCATTTCTGCATATAGCATCCTGACTATCAGTAATAACTAACACTAGACTGACACATTATTCTGACCAATAAAACAATACTCGTAACACTTAGAAAATGTATTCTTAAATATTTCAAGCATATTCTAAACTAACATTTAATTGAAAAGAAATACAATGCAAAACTCATGGCACATTACTGAAAGAAATAAAGTAAACTTAGGCTTGGAAAATTTTAAACTATAAAGAAGTCTTCCTAAGTGCTTAAAAAAAAAACCCAACTAATTAGAAGACTAGATGACTCAATTAAAAAATAGTCACCTCACCAGCAGGATTTGCAAGCAAGAACTATATGAAACTCTTTACAGTCCCTTCAAAGAAAAACCTCAAATAAGTGACATTTATACATAAATATTTACATAATATTTTCTAATACCAAATTCTAACATAATACTGTACAAATAGCAATCAAAACATTAAAAGGCTTAGACCTCTCATTCAAACTTTATGAAATGAAAGTATACACATCATGAAATGCAAAATTAAAACAGAAAGGAACACCCTTAACCAATTTAATCATTTCTTTCAGAAATCACAAACTGAATTTCCATATGAATTTGTCCAGTCAAGATAGGCAGTGAAATTATTTAAAAATATTAAAACACATAGTAATCATGTAGCTAAAATTGGACATTAGCACTGGCAGTATGTTTCCAAGAACAGAACACAGAGTTGTACTTACAAACAAGATAAATTTAGCCATATATATATTTATGTATATTTTTAAATGCCTTAAATTCAAAATACACCAAAATTTCGAAGGCTGCAAAATTCTAAGCAATCTATTACCTCTTCCTCTGACTGGCTTCTCTCGGCGGGAGAGCAAAGGCCCTTTGTTAAACACAAGCACGCGGAATAGCCTTGAGCTTCATCAGTCCAACTCTACTCCTATGCTGAGCAAAACTTACAGGATTTTCAACTTCGTTGTGGAGAAAATAAACAGATTTTCAAGTGAATGAAAGAAATACAGACCAGCCTTTAGGGCAGAGATCTGCCTTATTCAGGAAATTATCTGGCAGGTAAAGTAACTATTAGGTGGACATTAACTATTTTTTTGGATGAGTGATCCAGTTACATTAGTAACATACATTAGAATATAAATTCTACTCAAAATATAAACTCCTTGAGGGCAAAGACCTACTTACTCATTTCTTTATAGTCCCAGGTGCTTTGCCTAGAACAGTGTTTTGCAAATAACTACTCAATACATTTTGTGGAAAAGCTGAGTTATTAGCTGGATTAATATATTGCCAAATAGATGATCACTAAAAGTACTGCTATAACTCAGACTATTTGAATTACATAATTGATTTATTCTTTGATCCAAATTTCTTAATGTTATTTAGTAAAAAAAAAATTAAGTGGCTGAAGCAGTACACTAATTGCATAGTACTCTAGAAGCAAGTTAATGCTTTATAATTAAAAATACACTTGAAATAGTTCTAAAGCTGAGTAAGAAAAATACCTCTTGGATTTTTAAAAGTTAATGCTAATACTGAGAAATGCTTCTGTTATCTGTAAAAGTATATTCCCTAAGAAAGTAGAAATTATGAGTTTACCTTGCTAAAACAATAAGAGATCAGTGAAAGTGTTTAATGTTAGGGTAACAAGAGCCTGCTATACAAAATGAATGTCCTAGTAAAAGCAGCAAAGTGGGTTCATCCTATTAAAACATTTAAATGAAAGTACATTTTGAATAGTATGCTATCATCACACATGAACTTTTTCCCTCCAAAGAAAATAACATACAACACATCAGAAAATTTTGAGGCATTGCCCTGAGATGCTAGTCAGCACACAAAAGGGGGTGGGAAGTCAAGAATTGAAGTGGTACAAAAATGAAGTGCACGAAAGAGGTGCAAAAGTGCCTTTTAAAAGTGTGGGTGGCTCCCTACCGCCACCGTTACCCCCAGCAATGAAGAACGCAGTCTGCTGTTATGACGTATACTTCCTGTACTTTTATAATGAAAAACTGTATCTGATGTGGCAATGCTGACTCATGTGGAAAAGATTTAGTCTTCTTAGATCACACTTATTACAGTCTTTTCTCACTTCCAAGCCTAATATTTCAGTACTAATAATTTTAACAGAGGAATATTTTAACCTCTTTTCTATTTAAAGACTCTCAAATTAAAAGAGTATATATGCTGTTATTAGTTTAAAATATAGCTTTCTACCATATATTTCACTTGTAATTTAAGATTTTGCATTTCAAAATCTAATTCAAGGTTTTAAAATTTCTAGAACTAAAAACTTGAGTCTACTTAAAAAGAACCTGGTTTCTCGTAATAGGGACTTAGTTTTCAGTACCGGTATGTCTGGTACTGAATCTATACTAGAAGCACTACTATTCATTTAATGCGCATTTAGATGCCTGCAGAGCAGTGACTTAGACATCATCATACTTGGCACTCTACCACAGGTTTAGACATTAAGCATTTATTTGTATGTTAGGTATGGAATTGGTTCTCTAATTCCAACTGTTATGAATTTCTAAATATAAATAGTACTTGTTTTTCTCCATTCATGCTGGATTAAGATAAATTAAATACAATTAAGTTACATTTAATCACCTCACAAATAAGAGGGATAATGAAAAGATTTTGCTGGTATGTAACTACTTAAATCTGAAACATTTCACATTACTTTTTCCACTACTCCCCTAACTTTACATTAGTTTTAAGGCTATATATACAAATATGTATATTTCCAAGTTATGGAAAAAACAAATAAAACAAAACTGATTATATTACCTTTTATACAAAAAAGTTTGATTTTGTATTCCAATGTTGTATTTTCATAGTTTTCTAGTGGGGGATCTGCCTACTGAATGATTAATTAACATGGTGATAAGTACAATATTCAACCCAAAGAGACAAAAACACAAAAGGGCACAGAACAGTAGTCTTTTCAACGTGACAGATTTTAAAATTACTTTCACATGCTTATCAGAGTGATTTAAGCCTAAATTAAATTAGGTTATTTTTATATCTACAGTTCCTTAAATTTTGAAAGTTATTTTTAAAGGCCAACAGCTAAATATTATCAACATGCTATATTTCAAATCACAAATACATCTTAACTTGGATTCTAAAGACATGGGCCAATTAAAAAATCACAGGTGAACACACTCTCACAACCATACACACACCTATCGTAGGAGTGTTAAGATTGTCAAGCTCTGACAATTATTTTAATTAAACAGTAGGCAAATCTGAACTGATACAATCTTAATGAAATATAAGCAGCCAGGAAGAAACCCATTTAAAAAACAGATTAAGGAACAACAGAGACTTAAATCTTTTAGTCTTGCTAATGGAAGGGAAACAGGTCCATCTATGCCTTGAGTAACAGGATTTTCCGATTGAAAGAGACTAAGATCTTTCCCAATGAGAAACTTCTCATTTACAATGGCATGGTGTTTTAGAAGGGCAGGGTGAAGGAGGAATTACACATACATGATTTAATTTCTTGTTTGTTAAATCAAGCTTTATTGATAAAATGGAATTCAGAATATCTTACTAGGAACAGCAGCAGGCCCAGCCGATCATGATAGCAAAATGTGGCAGTCTCCTACTATATGTAGGAAGCTGCTGCTTATCAATTAATAATTAAATATAAGGACTTGTAAAAGAGATGCAAAGAATCAAGGCATTTTAGCCCCCAAGACTGATATTTTTATGAATATACTGCATAACCTGCAATACTCACGGCAACACGTAGAGAAGAACCTAAAAGACAGTTAAATGAAAGGACCAGCTTTATCAACAATGCCAATCCCGCTGCCAAGAACATTAAGATAGTTTCCAATTAACTCTCTGGATGTTTGGCTTTATGAGATTTTGGAATTTTTCTCCATAATCAAGTGCACATTTGAGTATCTAGCCGACATGGCTGCTGCTCTCCCTGTCCCAACCCCGAGTCCAAACACATGACTTGAAAGATCTATATATCTGTTGCGTCACACAAGCCAAACATTTCTTGTAACTTTGATAGTGATTTAAAGCGGTTCATAATTAAATATGAGCATTTTGTACAAAGGACAATTACACTTTACAAAAAACAAAATCATACAACAAAAATTGCTGGAGTCTGATTTACAACATGAATTATGGTTTGAAATCACGTTTACATAAGTCTCAAATTTACAAAAAAAAAAAAAAAAAAATCAGTTCTGGGCCAGCTGTCGTACTGCTGAAGTTCTCCGGTGTCACCACTCTCACCCATGTCACACGCCCTCCTCTAAAGCTGATGGTGGGTGTTTGAAAGGTTCGGTGAAGACGAGCTGTGCTCCCCTTTGGAGGTGGAGGTGAATTCCACGGCTGGACGAGCAGTTCTACCACATGTCATCAGTGGACGTGGAGTCCTTTACAGAAGGAAACAAAGCAAAACAAGGAGCTAAATTAAAGCTCAGAGGCACCAAAATAGATTCCTTTCTGGATAATGCAGGAAGACAGGTTTTGTAAAGTGGACTTTCAGAGTATAAATGTTTTTTAAAGTATATATAACTATGTATATGTGTGTATATGAAATACCAATATTCAATCTTTAGAAAAATTGCTAACCCTTTGTTTTGTTTTGGAATAAAATACTACTGGAAGTACTTTACCATGAGGTTGACCAAATGTACTTCTAAACCAATAAAACTACTAAAAATTTCATTTTTTCTTCAAAGAACCCAATTTATTTTACTAAAAGATTACTTTTATAAATTTTTATTGCATAAGAGATTAAGAACTCAAGTAATGAAATTCAAGGAGGCTTCATAATGCAATATACAAAATATTTCAGAGCCTATCCAAATGATTTGAAGTTATCACTTTTCTATGCAAACCATATGACAACACAGCTGTAATAAGAAACTTAATTGAGAAAAGGTATTCTAATATCTATTTATATAAGACAGAATTCTCTAATATTTGAATTAAGTGTATACTTCAGGGGTCTTGGCAAAGGTATTTCTAACTATAAAAACTGTTTAGTGGAGGTGGGCACTGTGAAGTTCTGCCGCAGCTGCTGCTTACAAACTCGGAGTAATGCAAGATTCTGAGTAACGATATTATTTCCAGCTTTGAAAAAAATGTTTAATGGATCTTCAGTTGATTGCTTGTAGAGGCTTAAAAAACCCATGATAATTCAAAGGGACTTTCTTCTTTTTTGAGAGGTGGCCACTCACCATGATTACGTCCTCAATCACTAGAACTGTGGTGCAGGCAGAGTTCAGAGCAATCAATCAGGGGTATGTGTGAAAGAATGGGTGCAGTGACAGCTCTGCAGAAACAGGTGGGAAGGGTATGCATTTAGAGTGGAGGGGAAGGGAAAGCAGAGAGAACTAAAATGTTACTTACAGTGTCATCATTTTTGTAAGGATTCAGTCTATTGTAAACGGCTTCAATTACATTCCGCCTAAATTTTAAAAAATGCAGAAAGTTAATTTTTCTTCAGAGCACAAAACTGTTTAATAACTCATAGCCAAGTGTTCATTAAAATGTCAAAGATAATCTTACACTTAAACATTATTTTAGTTGTTTCTTACTGTTAATAAGTGAGCCTCACTTGAAGATACTTGGGTCTCCAATTAAAAAAAGAGGTAAACGTACTCTAAAATGTACCCTTCCACCAACCCAATTAATGCAAGACTAAAAGTCATGATTTAAAAAAAAATAATCAGCCCATACAGTTTACTTCTATTTGAACTGGCTTAAGTGGTTATGAGTCAGCAATGATGATGCAGGTTTATTTTTATCCTCAACCGAGGACATGCGTATTGATTTTAGAGATAGGGGAAGGGAGGGAGAGAAACATCAATGCAAGAGAGAAATATCAATTAGTTGCCTCTGTACATGCCCTGACCAGAGACTGAATCCACAACTGAGACATGTGCCCTGACTGGGAATTGAACCCATGACCCTTTGGTCTACCAGATGATGCTCTAATCACCTAATTCACACTGGCCAGGGTGAACAATGATGATGCAGGTCTTAAGATATAATACTAATATATTCTAATTAAGAGTTGAATTTTGTAGTAAAATAATTTACATATATTTTACATTTAAGTTTGTGCTTTTTGTAATGCCCCTTTAAAACAGCTTTATTAAAACTGAAATGTGAAATATGACATTTCCCTGACCAGTCTAGGAATTAGTTTTAGAAAATGTTATGTTAAAAAAACCTGTAGTGGTATTTATAAGTTATGGCCTCCCTACTTCTAAAATCAATTTGAAGTAATTTTATAGACAATCATATCACATTTGGAAGGAAAGGTTTCCAAAAAAATAAAGGCTTCAAACAGGAGGCTTTGTAATTACTATTCAGTGAAATAAGCAAGAAGAACAGAACTACACTTACGGAACACAGTGGAGAATAAAAAAGTAGTCAATATATCGTTGTAGGTCAGTTATCTGGATATCTGAGGTAAAAATGTTTTAAGCCTTATATTATAAAATGGCTTAAAATGTCCACTTTAGCTTATAAAGATGAAAGCTTAATATTTAACATAGTATGTCCAGCTCCATGAAATAAAGTGCAAGGAGCAAAAGGCAAGAAATGCAACCCTTATACCAAAACCCAACCTACCAGCAATCGACAACTGAAACCACCGGGGAAAGTCAAATGTGAAAAAAGGGCTCCAGTGGAGAAGGAGGAATGCTCATCTCTGGGGTAAATTATTCAGGGCTTGACCAGATCAAATTATAATAGTAAGAATAATAATGACACTTATAATTTTGCAGTGTATGTAAGCTAATTAAAAAAATTATTTTACTATCTTATCTCATTTATGGTATATGAGGAAATCAGTATAACCCAAACCTCCACAAAGGACAGCTTTTGGTGTCATTAGTTAAAAACAGTAACATTCTGATACTTATTCTTAACCAGTACCATATATCATTAATACTGAAAAACAGTGAACCACAAATTAAATGTTCTGAAGATATAGATAATAGCACCACTTTAGAAAATAAATAAATATACAATCAACAAACACCTAAAATTGTCATGTACTGAGATAAATCATTAAGAGTATGCAGAATGTAACTTACTTGCTTGCCAATTCACCCCCTGGTGGGAGGTTGGGGATGTTCTCACTTGCTAATGTGCGCATCACATGGACTAAGTCAGGGACGCCTTCCCCCTGCTTCTTTATGATTTCTGGGAATCAGAAGTACTTTTTTTGTAAATGTTATCCAAATTTAATTTAAAAAACTGAAACAAAGATAACTTAGGTTTTTAAAGATGGCATTTACCACATTTGAGATTTTCTAAACTGGTATAAAAAAATCAAGTTGACCTTTGAAAATTTATGACAAAGGGATGCACAAAAGGACATAAAAGATATTTTCCATAATTAACTGCAAAGAACGAAAATAAACAAGACAAAAATGTGAAAATGAAATTTCATGTTAAAAATCAATATACTACATCATCAGAAATACATGTGTACAAATGAGAATATTCTCCTTAAGATGCCAACTAGTTATTTCTGACATCAACTCCTCTCTTTAGACTGGAAACAGGTTTCCTGAACTTTGCCCTGAAAATAAACTACATAAATTAAAAATATATATATACACTTTCAAGACTTGGAAAAAAAGTAATCTTTAAGTGAAGAGGAATTTACTGACTATATATGAATGCAAATTATTTTTACATATAATTTTATATTTGCAAAATGATAAGTAGCTCTGCAGATTAGGTTATGTACTCAAACACCATTCTCAGTTTAATTTTTTGTCTAATGTATTTTTAAGCAATAAATAGATATATAATACTTTTTCCTTAGTTGATGATTTGAACAAAGCATATGGAGTGGGAAAAAAGTCTAAGTTTGATGACAAAATTTTTAAAAAGAAAACACTAATAAATCACATCACTGTATTTAAAATCATTAATTTCAAACCATTCAGTTACTAAATAGATATAGTGATATGGTCTGCAGTCTTCCCATGCAGATGCATATTGTTATTCATACCACAGAACACGAAGAATTATGTACAAGCAGCTTAAAGAACTCTCCTACTATTCACTTTAAGTACAAGAAGTTCTTACTTGGAGTTTTAGCATATTTATTCTAAATGCAAGATCATGCCAAAGGTATCTGTGTAAGTTTTATGTTGAAGTTTTGTTTTTTGTTTTTTAATGTTTATACTAAGGTATTTTCTTTGTCACCATTGGGGCAAGAATATTATCATTCTGGTACTCAATTTGTAAATACCTTTGAAAATACCAATGCATATAAAGATATTTCATCCTTTGACCAAATCTCAAAATATTAATTCATCCTTAAAGCCACATATTAAAAGACAGACAATACTACCCATATTTCTTTCAATGGCTCAAACTATCCTTTTAGAATTAAGGCCAAATTTTACCACCTATTATATTTTGCCTTTAAAAAAAAACAGTCTTAAATCTGAATAAAAAGCAAGGATCTCAGATTTGGTTTGCCAAGTTCCTTTATTGTGTAATCTTTAACATCTAGTATATTTATACTACATGGTTCTAATGCTGGATATCTGCTGTACAAAAATAAAAGAATTGGATGTTTACCTCAACTGCACAATTTCACAATCTAAAGCTGTGTTACACTTAACATACAGTCTCTGCTAAGCCAATACAATTACTGGAGAGAGAACTAGACATAATAGAAATGAACACTGATGATAAAGTCAGTCAATGATAGTTTCAGGTCTAAAAAACATCACTTTTAATTGACTATAATTGATGTATCTGACATCTCTATTAAAATAAAAATTAGGATGTTTTAATTGTGAAGAAAATTACAATAAGACAAATTCTTAAAAAGAATAATGTAAGACTTTAAAAACTGTTACTATCTCCTATTCCACATGGGACAACACGTTTAAACTATCTGACAATACTATGGTAGCCTTGCTTCTTTCTGTTTTTAAAAAATAAAAAGAAGTGAACTTTAATAAATATTCCTTTAACTATTCTTGGACTATACATTTTAATTAGAATTGTAAAAAGACTGTCTTTCATTGAAGAACACATATGTACAGAAAATCCATGTTTCACACGCCCACAAACACACTCTGCTCCTCTGGTGTTCTAGCGGTTATCTCCAAATTAGCGACTTTAAAGCCTGGGCAGTCAGTAGCAAAGATTTTTAAAATATGTACATACAAGTATAATTTTAAATTGGCTTAGAAGGACCACAACGTTAGGCAGTATGGTTTAAATTATGAGCTAAATCTTTTCACAATCTGAAAGTCAAGTTGTAGAAGGGCACAGATAATAGAAGAGCTGAAAAGCCTCTGTCCTTTCTGTGATATAAGCAGAGAAGCCAAAAGTATTAAAAACAAATGAGATTTAGAAGGTCACAGCAATTTAGTGAACATATGTATTTAAAAGAAAAAAAGAAAGAAAAAGGTACTTGATGTATCTTTTGGAAGATAAATGCAGTATTTTTCACTTTTAAGACATTTACACTACAAACAGTTACATTCTTTCTACATTTTTAAATATAGTAGTGATTTTAATTAATGAAATATTTATTCTCTAGTTGCAGTCTCATCAAATTTACCTCAGTAAAGGATATGGTATTTAATTTATGACATAATCTCCACCTGAATGGTACAAGTGTAATAATACTACAATATATCAAAATATTTAGTATTAATGTAAACTGTTCAGGTAGCAATTCTTGCTCAGTAATAAGCAGTATAAAACTTAATACTATAATATAAAATTATGTTCCTAAAGGAATTATTTAGAATTGCATCAAAAACTTGTGAGTGCACACTAGAAAGGAAAAGTAGCAATTTATTTCTAAAATTTGATCTCATTTCATAGTAATAAGTACTACAGTACTTATTCTTGTTTCTTTAAATCAGTGAGAAAACATGTATGCCCAGGTTACTTTAAAGAGCCAATAAATTAAACATCAACTTATCCCAACACATATTCTTCTTATGCCTTCATACTTTTCCACTCACCAGCAGTTTGAACCAATGTGATATGATTTGGTACCATTCTAAATATTTTATTTTACTGGATTATAAATAAATAACTTACATTGAAATGATTCACTTAAAATAAAAAAATTCTAAAACCCTTGGCAATAGTGAGGAAACAAACTCATCAAATAGCAGGTGCAATGAATGAAATACTAAACAGTACATACACACAGTACACTAAATATATCACTATCAAGTGGGGGACAACTATAAAAACATAATAGCACCTCCAGATAGTACTGCAAATCAAAACTAATCATGATTCTAATATCAGATCGATTATAACTGATGTTAAACAGAAAAGGGGAAAAAATTAAAGTGCAGACTGATTTTAATAAAGCAGGCACAGCAGGGCATAATAGTGTGTAGGTCAATGCTTACATGCTATTAGAGGTCTTTAACGTGCAAATTAATGACATTAGAAACCCCAAATGCATTTTAACACTATTATAGGCATGCCAAGTTTTTCTGCTTAAAAAAAACTGCATAACTTACATGCTTAGTGCATATATGCAGTAAACTGGACTTCTCTGGGGAGATTTAATATTTATACCAAGTAGTATCTGCATTAAAGATCATTTAAATTTTTCACATATTTAAAAGCATTACACTTGAGAGTTACAAACACCTTTCTAATGGTCTCAAAGTAATTTGCAGAATTTTAACAAGTATGCTCCTAGAATTCCAAACTTATTTCTTGATTTAGTCAGCATTTACATTTCTGCCAGGTAGAGACCTAGTATGTCTTTCTATTCAGGTCTATGTTTTCTAGGTAAGGCAGTTTATGACTTAGGCAAGAAAGCCTTAAAACAGTTTAAAATTAAATTTTAAAAGCTGTGGCACATGAAAATTGTTAATAACCAGGCTGTGATCTTCAAGTTATTTAAAACCATAAAACAAAACTTAAATTCAGATCTTAAATTCATATACACAGCTTTACAGAAAAAGATGGTAATCAAATTATCACCATCATAAATAATGTTTATAATTAAATAAATAACAAATCAGACTTTCCTGGCATAAAATTACTCATGCCAGTGAATTCATCCAGAATTTCAAAGCATACAGACACTTAAGCCTTTTTAAACAAAAGTATCCTGAACAGAATTTACAGGGCTATACTGGTTGTTATTTCTAATATAACTGATGAAAACATTACAAGCATCTAAACAGCTACTACAGAAATGCCCTTTCCCACTTTTGTACACTAATCACTAGATGTCACAGGCATGTAAATATCTAAAAGCTAAAATGTTAAAGTCTGATTGTGTTGAGGTTTTTCTTTAATAAAGCTACTTATTTTTTGTTAAATGATCCACCTTCTACTCTGCTTTCCAGGTACTTGTCCAACTCTGCCTCCCTCTTCACCGCTTCTGGCGACACTTTGGGTGCGTTTGGAAAACAGATCAGTATCACACTCATGTTGTCTCGGCTTCCCTGGGAAGAAAAAAGTTTGAGAAAATATTTTGGTTTTCTTTTTGCTCTTGGAAGCCTTGAGAACCTTTATAGCCATGCCAATTATATTTGTTTTAGTAAAAATATATAGTTTTTAAGGAGGAAAAAATATATACATATGTGGAAGGGGCACCCCTCCATACACATGTAGTATATATAGTACACAGTATAATCAACACTAAAAAGAAACACTGTGGGTTAAATTCTACTGCAATAATCACTTAAAAAATTCTATGAAACAAAAACACTTCTGAACATTTATTGGTGGCCTACTTAACTTGAAGTGATACCTAAAGACAAATACACATATACACAGACATTAATTTACTTCAACAAAATAGAAAATTCTAGTGGTACTCCTTAAACAGTATTTGACCTATAGTTACACTATACTTGACAAATTTACATTTAAAATAAATTATAGTAAACTGTAGGGCTAATTAATTTGCTTACACAGACACACGGAATTAGAAAGCTGCACACATAAAGTTTAGAAATCAGCTTTTACCTTCCATAACTCAAAAACACTGACGACTTTTAGAAAACACGTTCATTTTTAAAGACACCTAGGGATTCAAATGCTGTAATTAAAACACCTGAATAGATGCTGGCCTTCTCATATCCCCCTTCCTATTAGTAATTAGAGTTACCTTTCACATTTTAAATATTTAATCTCACTATATGGGAAAATTGATGTTATATTCTTAGTTTGAGCAAATAACACAAAGAATTTAATACCTTGAAAGAAAACTGCATAAAATGTGGCATATAATAAAGTATTGAATAATTTTGAAAATAGAGTGGAATACAGAAGAGAAAAAGTGGAATCCTAGCCATAATTTACTAATATCTGAATCAGACAATTTTCTTAAGAAAACACCTTTTAATGTAGCTAACAAGTATTTAATACTCAAGTGCTACAGAATAAACCCATCAAATAGATGCTACTTTTATGCATAATACTAAGAGACAACATATGCGTCATTGTTTGGCTCTCTTCAAAATCAGAAATTAACTGTATACTATTAAGTTGTGGCTCTGCTGACCTACTGATTTTTTTAACTTAAGTGTTGAATGTCACATAAATCTGGTTTGGTTTGGATGTCACATAAAGCTGGTTTCTAAGTATGATCAGATTTTAAGTAGAGCTGGCACTGTGCATATAAAAACTACAAATATTATGCTGACTTTGTCTTTCTGCATGTTAAGAGAAAGTCAAATATATAGCCTGAGTTGCACATAATCAACATTTGCTTAAAACAATCAAAGAATTAGTCAAATGTTACTGACAAAAGAGAACACTACACTTAAGCCAGGACTTAGGTTCTAGCCTTAGTGCTACCGAAGGAGTAAATTATATAAACCTGTAGAAGTCATTTTTAACTTCTCTAGGATAGGGAGCAGTTTGTTCCCAGTACACACTATTTGCTAAACTGGGCACTTCATATGTGCCCATTAGTTCATTAATTTAGTTCCTTAACAATCCTGAGTTAGACACTATTATCTCCATTCAATAGCTCAGAGAGGTTGAACAATCTGTTCAACACTTCACAGTACAAAAGTAACAGCAGTCAGCCTTGACTCCGGGGCTGTATGACTCTCCCCCGTAAAATAAAGGTGGCGAGCGGGCTCATCCATACATACAATCCCACTTGAACATCCCCACAGCCACATGAGTCAGTGCATTAATATTTCCTATCTTTTTTTACAAATAAAGAAACTGATTTTCCATATAAACAGCTTACCTTAAGTCATACACAGTCACATACCAAATTATTCTGACTCCATGTCCCAGACTATTTCTATTACATCATACCAACTGATCACTAAATTCTCTTTGTTGGTGCTGCAGTTTCATTAGACCATAGTCTCAAAGTACTAAATGTACTGAGATATCACATGGTAAAAATAAAATATTAAAATTCTAAAATACTTTTTACTTAAAAATACTGAGGCCTAACCTCTCACTATCCTCTTTTTAAAAAAGATTGTACTTTATATAATAATCTTTTTACCTTTGACAATCTTCCACAATATTAAAATACCTTGAGGGAAAAGTAGTCATGCTTAATAAAAGACTACTCATTCCGATTATTAACTCTTGCATATTTGGTAACTGGGTAATTCATTTATAAAACATGTTCCTGCAGTTTCATAACAGGTGAGGAGTATCTGCAATTACGGCAAAATCTTATTTCTGAGAACTACAGGTCTAAGGTGATTAAATACTACAGTAATTAAGATGGCATAAAATAATTTTATCTTAAAAAGAAAAAGTCCAGCTACCTTATACAAACAGGTGTCGACTACTTCATTGCAAACTTTCTCAAGGTCATCAGTGACTTCAAGTCTGGATCTTACAAAATCACAGAGCTCTTCATTTCCCATAACATCCCAAATACCATCACATGCAAGGATAATGAACTGATCGTCTTCTTCAGATCTTTCAATATCATGGACTTCAGGCTCTGGTGAGACAAGCTGCTCTGTAGGACCTTTTCCGTGGACACATTTGTAATCAAAGTCCCCAAGGGCCCTCGATACAGCCAGAGAGCCATTCACACGCTGAATCATTACAGAACCACCTGCATTCTGAATTCGTTCTTTTTCCAGCGGATTACTTGGTTTGTGATCTTGCGTAAAGAAGTGAACTTTCCTGTTCCTACAAAGTAAACCTCTCGAGTCTCCACAGTTAATGAAATAAGTGTGTTGAGGAGAAATTAAGACACCCACAGCTGTTGACCCACTTCTATCTGCACCATGTTTCTTCTCTGACATAACTCTCATGTGTTCATCAATCTCCAGAAAACCTGTTCTGATTCCATTCTTTACATTTTCCACAGAAGGTGCTCCTGCAGACCCTTTAAAATCCTGGTTATTGGTGATGTGATCTAACAAATGCTCACAGCAGTATTTGGCAACCTGAGAACCAGCATGCCCATCATAGACAGCAAAGAATGACCATGTTTCAAGTCCACTTGGCAAACCAATGACAGCTGTGTGTGCGTCCTCCATTTCAACTCGCCAGCCTTGCATGCTGCTTAGCCCATATCGCAACCCGTTACCCTGCCCCTGGGCATTGTGTTTTTCCATCTTTGGCTTGTCTAAAAATGCTCCCATTATGTCTTGATCCTTTAGGTCTGCAAAAGAAGAGAAACAACTAAGTTAGTAACTATTTTATAAACAAAATACATATCCAACCACCTTTTTAGGAGTGAAGGAGATACAAAGAAAGCTTTCAGTAAGAATTCACAACTCTTGCGATAAGCAGACACTCACTGTTCTGCTGACTTATAATCTGGAGATTAACAAGGAACAAGCAGAGACAGACTGATCAGGAACAGCTAAGAATGAACAACAGGCAGAGAGAACTAAGCATTAGGATAAAAATGGCAGATCTGGCACTCTCTTCAAGGCACAACCACTTAAGGTAAAAAGATGACTTGGCAGTAGTCATCAACTTACATAAACTAGGCCATGTGTTTAAGGATGCATTGAATGTGTGACCCTTTTAGGGAATCTCAGAAGTTGTATGTGTATATATCAAGAAAAGCCAATGAATTCACAGGACATACCAAAAACCTACTAATTCAAAAGTCTTAGTGGAACATTAAAACTTTCTGAAGTTTGATTCCAAATTACCTACTCCATCAACCCTCAGAAAAAGTAAAAAGTGATTTACTCACAAAGGTCCAAATCTGCACACTTTCCTTTAAGTCTTTGCTCTATCAGTCCCTGTTACTGGAGTCACTTGCCTCTCCTTCCTACTTATAAAAAGCAAACCTGCACTGACCCATGTGACTCAGTTGGTTTGACACTGATTGATTGACGAGGTATGCATGTATGCTGTATACACCTATACATACCATTCCCAATAAACGCTATTTGGGAGAAGGGCTGGAGGTGTTCCCCACTATAGGGAATCACCACCTCCTTTCCTGCCAGAACAACCAGATTATGTCCAGGACGATTTATTTCTTATCAGCGGTGGCTGGGAGGGGCTCCGCCAACCAGAGTTCTCCCACAGGGCATCATTTTGCAAAGCGAAAAGTCACTGGATAGATTCCTGGTCAGGGCACATGCCTGGGTTGTGGCCCTGGTCCATGATTGGGGCATGTTCAAGAGGCAACCAATTGACGTTTCTCTCACACATCGATGTTTCTCTCTTCTCTCTCTCCCCCCCCCTTCCCCGCTCTCCAGAAGTAAATAAATAAAATCTTTTTTAAAAAGTATACCCATCCTTTAAAGTCTAGCTTAAATTTTATCTTTTCCATGGGTTTTCAGTCTTTGATACAGGCAATAATTAAATTACCCTAAGTGGTCCAGCTTTGATTTTCAAGTTGTAAAGCAATTATACATACAAGTTCTGTCCAGAAGGTATCCAGCCATGTAGTATGTTTTTCGTATTTTTTGAAGATACAAAACATAAGAAACATTGTACATAGGACAATGACATCTCAGCCCCCTTCAAAGTAGGCACCTTGGGACCTCACACAGTTCTCTCAATCGCCACCAGATGCCCTGTTGTATTTTCCTGAACCTCATCAATGGTCTGAAATATGTTCCCTTTCAAAGGTGATTTTAGTTTTGGAAAACTGTAAGTCGCAGGGCACCAAACCTGGGCTGTGGCGGGGCTAAGTCACCTGGGTGATTTGATGTTTTGCCAAAAAACTCTGCACGAGATGTGATGCATGAGCGGGTGCATTGTCATGATGAAGTTGCCAATCACCAGCTGCCCATAGCTGTAGCCTTCTGAATCATCCAAATAGTTTCCATGAAGGACTGTTCAAGCTTAATGCAAAATTTGATGCAGATTTGTTGCTCTACTTGCTCATTTTGAATACGATGGCCACACAGTGCAAATGTTTACTCAAAGGTGTCTTACTGCCCCCACTGACTAGTACAGAGAAATTGTCACTATTCACGCATGTGCATTCCAGTCCACTCTCTTTGGCTGCCAGGTTACATCGATGTCATGCAAACCATTCCCATTTTATTAACAATGGCTGGACTTTCCCCGGACAGACCTCGTACCTATAACAAAGCTTATATATAACAAAATTAATCTACTGTAATCTACTGGTATTCTATTAATCTGATGGTATTAATGTGTATCATTATCACTGTACTCTATGACCATTAGGTATTAATTATAAAAGAGATAAAAGGGTCTGTGGACAAGCCTGAAAGCTTAGCTAATCTAATCCTTTCCAGTAATCAAAAGCCAAAACCCCTGGTCTGGAATGGGCCCACACAAGGCAGAAAGATAGCTGGTCAGGATTTAGGTTGGTCTTTACTTAAGTGATAGCCTAGGAATGGAGAGACTTGGGGTCCAAGTCATCAAAAGGGTCAACAATGACTACAAAGCAATCTGGAAAAAAAAAAGATAGAATGACATTGAATAGAGGTGAAGGGGAGATGGATTTTCAGGAGTAGGGAACAGAAAAAAGCACCTTAATAAATCAGGATACAGTTATGAGCCTAGGGGACCAATGATGCTGGTGATGCTAAGCTGTGAGCTGCTAGGAGAAAAGGTGGAAGAAAAACCCCTAGGAAAAGAAATAGTTTACCTACAATCTCTCCATGTTCTTTTTCCTACTATGGTCAAACTAACACACAGGCAGAGAAGTCTGCCTGGTTGGTATGATAAAATAATCTCCTACCTATTCCTGTGTCTCTGTTGTAATTCCACTGATGAAAGGTAAAAAATGAAAACCAGCCATCACTCATTCCTTATGTTGGTATTCATCAGATTACCGTTCCAACACCAAGGTGATAAACATTATGGCAAAGGTGTTTTGACTAGACAATGATTAATATGGTACACCTTAATGGCAGACAACATTTAAGAATTCTCAAAACAATTCTCAGTATTTTATAAGCACTACCTCACTCATTCTCCTCAACAACCCTATACGCAATAATGAAGATGTCATAGAATGCAGAGCTTTGGGGCAGGCAAAATATGCCAAACAAATATAACCAAAAATAAATCAAGAATTGCAATTTTAATTTCAAACAAAGAAAACATAAGAAATAAAACAATAAACAGGATGACTGTCTTTACAAGGTGATATGGGTATAGTCTAAAATTATAATTTAACTTATGTCCTAAATATTTTATGCCAAATAACTCATGAAAAACCTATAAAAAATACCATATGCTGAAATCAAGATATATTCTGTTCAAATATGCTTAAAACATTAACTAAAAATCCAGTGTTTATTAGACTTTATACTGGAAAACAAAAGCTTTAGAGTTTCCTAACATACTCCCACCCACCCTGCCCTGGGGACCAAAAAAACCAGAAAACAAACCATACAGACCATATTATCTGACTTAATAGAATAACAGTAGATACTGGTAACAATAAAAAAAGAAAACTTCAAACATCTGAAAACTGCTCTAAAAGCCATGCTTTTAATCAACTATGCATCAAGTTTCTATATTTTTACAATTACAGAATACTTAGAAACAATAATAATGAGAAAAACCTCCTATCAAATTCCAATCAAATATTTTTCAGGAAAACTCACATTCTCTTAGTAAAAAGTGAAAATCAGTATATTAAATATTCAATCCAAGAAGTAAATAATACAGCCATATACACACACACAAAACCCAAGGAAAGCTAAAGGAGTGTATTATGAAAAATTAAGGTAAAGACTGTAAGTTATATGAGAAAAAATGAGCAAAACAGGTAAACCAACAGTTAGCCTAATTGAGAAAAACTATTATTAAAATTAGAAACCAAATAGACTATACTTATCTCACAGATAGGAGCATGTTTTATTTTTTATAAAATACACTGTACAATTAATTCTTTGCTAATAAATTTGAAAATATAAAGGAGAATGTCAATGTTCTTGGAAACAAATTACCAAATTTTTTCCAAGAACTGACAGCATATAACCTGTCTCTCTGGGACAAAATGAGAGAGTTATTAAAGAACTATCCCTCGAAAAAAGCTCAGGGCTCATTAAAAACAAAAAACAGAAAGCCTGAAGAACCATTCCAGGTTCAAGACCGAAGCGACACTACAACGAAGAGTCAGGGTGCTGTGCACCGCCTTGCATATATCTGTGTGTGTGAAGATAGTACGCATGTGCACACACAGAGGGGAAATGTTTATCCATGCTAACAACAGCTGGTCATTTAGGTAAATATGGAAGCTCACTGTACTTTTTTTAATTCAAATTTTCTGTAAATTTCAATTGCTTTAAAAATAAAGTAATTAAAAGTAAAAGTGTACTGGGCAAGACCATTTCATAACCAAGATCTTTCAAGCCTTAAAAAGAACATATAACCCCAAATTACCCAAATTACATAAAGAACAGAGAAAAAACCTTCCCACTTCTTTTCATAAACCTTCCATAATCCAGATATAAAAATTGACAGCACTAAAAAACTTATAAACACACTCATTAATACAGATGCAAAAAACCCAAAGTAAAACATAAGCATTATTACAAATCACCAAGAAGGGTTCATTTTAGGAATTTAACTGTGAGCCAACATTCAGCGACCTATTAATACAATATTAATCTTTTAAAAAGTTAAAAGGAGGAAAACCTCATGGTCATCGCTTCATATGCCAAGAGGTATCTGATAAAATTCATCCTGTAACAGGATAACATATATTTCAAGCCAAATAAGAAACATAGTGATTAAAAGAATTCCAAGAAAGCAAGGATACCTGCTCTTAATCCCCATCGTTTAGCAGTATCTAGAAATGTGATCAATGCAGTAAGTCCAGATTTTTTTAACAAGAGACATAAAATTATGAGGCAAGATTAAACTGTTACTTGCAGATAATAACCAAATGGATGGCAAACTCAAAATCTAAAACATTATTGGGGGAAAAAGTTCAATAAGGTTACCTGGCTATAGAAATAATAACCACCACTTACAAACACAAGTATATCTAATTAAAAATTAACAAGAAATATTCAATAACTTTAAGAGGAGAGCCTCAGGCCCTGGCCAGGTAACCCAACTCGTTACAGCATCACCCTGACAGACCAAAGTTGAAGGTTCAATCCCCAGTCAGGGCGCATACAAGAATCAACCAGATGAGTACATAAACAAGTGGAACAACAAATTGATGTTTTTCTCCCCCTAACCCAAAATCAATAAAAAAATTCTTTTAAAAAGAGAGCCTCAGGATAAAATATAAAGAGTCAATATTGTAAAGATGTTTATTGTACCTTTGTTAATCAATAAATTCAATATAATCACAACTGGATTTTCTTGTTCCCAGACCTTGATTCCATAATTCAAATGAAAAAATTTTTGAGAATAGCCAAGAGTTAAAAAAAAAAAAATGAGAATCTGCTATGCCTGATACTAAAACAATTCCAATTATGGTATTTGAATTGATCAGTGGATTATAACTGAGAATCCAGAAAGAGAGCTGGAGAACAAAAATTCAGTAAATGGTGTTAGAACAGCTAGCCTATTATTTCCCTCCTGCCATCCTGTGGAGGGTAGCTGAATCTTTACTGCACATCTTAAAAGAAGTACCAGGAGATTAAAGTACCAGCAAAGTAATGGTACCTTAATTCTTTATAGTAATGCTTAATCTCATTTAACAAATGCTCCTGTGGTATTTCTCCCCACCTCCCCCCCAACTATACTTAAGTCATAGCACCTTTAAATTCTCACATCTTACTTTAGTAAAAGGTAGGAATTTCTTATAAGATCCATTAGTTTGTAGTTCATGGGATCACAGTCTACATTTCTCCAATCTCAGTCAGGAGTAAATTTTTACAGGTTTTTCTGGTTAAATATTTTTTTAATGCTCAATCCTATATTACTCAGTTAAATCAAGAATTATTCTGAAGCTTTTCTTTCTACAATGAGACTAATCTATGAACCAGTTATGAATACTTACAGTCGTAAGGAGTTGGTGTCACAACCCATGGACATGAAGTGGGGGTGGGGGGATTGCTGGAGGGAAGTGGGATACTGGGCAGAGGGGGACAAAGGGGAAAAAACTGGAACAGCTGTAAGAGCATAATCAATAAAATACACTTAAGAAAAAAAAGCCCCCCCCCCAAAAAAGAATATCAGAAAAAATACATTTATAGCATTTATTGAAAAAATCTGTACATAAATGGACCTATGCAGTTCAAACCCATGTTGTTCAAGGGTCAAATGTATAAGGTAGGCAAAAGAGGGTTTATAGTTGTGAGTACATAAAACACAGAGCTTATCCTTGTACTATTATTATTGTATTATTTTCCATAGACACAACTGTAAACTTTCTGCCCACCCCTGTACATAGAGTTCTTTTGTAAAGAAAGGAGTACTTGCTATTGAAACAAAATATATACAGATATCTGGTTAACTTGGTTTCCAATACTAAAAACATTCATTTAAATCAGATTATTATACTTTATCTGTTAAGTAACAATTCTCAGTTGTTCTAAAAAAATAAAATGTAGCCTGTTTTTTTTAAAAAGCAACCTATCTGCATCACCAGCTCCTTAAAAAAGTAATATGTAAAATACTGTAGGCAATACTGCTGATCAAGGAACTGAATACGATGTTTGAAACGTATCACCTAAGCAGTCAGTACAGGTACGAACAGTTCTTATTAGTTTGTACTCCTCTTTCCCCAAATTTCCAGTTTGCTTATTATAGGACTTGACTCAACTTTAAAGCTAAATGTGGGATTCCGGTTTACTGATTATCCATAAAATCCTGCTAACAATTCTAATCCCACCAGAAGACGCTTGATTTTTCAAATTGAGTTAAGATTTTCTTTGGCAGTGGCAACTTCTCAATTAGCAGTCATACTCAGGCTAATTCTAGACCTCTGAAGCAACCCCCTGAATATGGGGGCACCCAGAAGAGGATTCTGCCCCTCCAGTTAGGAAACTCCAAGGGGACAATGCCTATAACTCTCTGTGGGACTTCTTTGAATAATCCCAAGGTGAAATGAGTTTCCCATTCTATACTGGTTCAAACTTGAAGATCTCTGAACAATCCAAAAGACAACTCATGACTATAGTTCAGCTTATAAATGCCTACACAAAGTTCTAGAAAGAAAAAAGGTCAAGGGTACTAATCCTCATCAGAAAATGAAATTATCATCTATGATTCACTGACATATCACTGACTCAAAATTCAGAACTGAAAATTTAAAAAATTTCACCTCCTTATCTTTTTACATTATAACATCTTTGCCTTCTAAGTCTTCATTGTTGTATTCTCTCCTAAGCAGCAGCCAAATTTTATTCTCCCCACAAATTGTCTTCCTGCAAATTTTATACCATTTCCATTCCTGCTCTTACCACCTTGTCCCTCCCCAGCCTGAAAGTCTCTTCTTCTATTTTTCCTTTCTTGCTTTTAATTCTTCCTCATTCTTGGGTTTAGGGGAACGAGAAGGTAGAGTTCAGGCACGCCAGCTGCAAAGGGAAATATTTCAATGAACTCATGCAAATCTGAGTTTGAAAGGTAGAAGAGAAATGGCTGCTACAGCAACATTTTAGGGAAAGCTGGGGGGGCTACCAAGCACAGATCACAGTGAAAAGCACTACTAGAAGTGAGGACAAATGGTATATATTCATTGAAGTTTTAATACTAGTGGAAAGCCTGAATCTTGCTTTAAATTTAGATACAGTTTTCCAATTATTGAATACTTTTTCCTGGTTGGAGGAGAAATCAGCTATTATTTAAACTATAAAAGGAGGCTAAATTATTCATAGCAGCCTCTCTCATGAGATATACAAGATTTTGATTACGTCTAGAAATCACTGATCAGAAAGTTATCTGCCTTCTACCTACAGGAAATACCCCAAAGACAAACACCTACAGAGACAGAAAGTACAAGAGGGGCTGACAAGGGCCGGGGGAAAGGAGAGTAGGGAGTGACTGCTAATGAGTATAAGATTTTGGGGGGCAGGTAATGAAAATAATCTAAAATTAAACTGTAGTAATGGCTGCAAAATTCTGTGAATACCCTAAAAATTACTGAGGTATAAATTTTAAATGGGTAAATTTTATGCTATGTGAGTTTTATCTTGATGATGCCACTTAAAAAGATAACTATGGCTTTATATGGTTTTCTATAGTTTTTACACAAGGTTTAAAAAGATGGCTATAGATATATGTAGTAATATGGAAAATACTATAGCAAAATATTTTTAAAGATTAAAAAGTTACCTAAAAACTTCTCAGCAGCCAAATATTTCTTCAGCTTATAACTTCAATTAAGTATTTACTTTCCTCTTTCAATTTAACATTTACTTAACCTTCTCCAACAAACCAAATTTCATTGAAATGAATTCTAATACGAGACTGATATTGAGTTAAGCAATACCTAATTTAAATGCCCTAAATTAAAATCTTAAAAAACGAAATTTCAAAAAGCAAACCAAAATCGACCAATTGAATCAACCAAACTAAATCATACGAATCTCTTCTATTCTAAATAGTATTTCCATAAAGCATGACAGTTCATTTATTTCCTACTAGATATTATTAAAAAATAATTAGTCTTTGCTGACTTAGGTAAAAACTTACAACTACCTAAACCAGAGTCAGTTTTTACAGATATTAGCAAGTTTCAATTACACAAAATATATGAGACAGAGCTGCCACTTTTGATATTTCCTTCATGTTTCAAGATTTTTAATGTATTACCATCTTCTAGACATGTGCTATGACCTGAATTATATACTCCATAAGGTAGTCCTCTTAAATTTCTACACAGGTATGTACTGTATAATTTTTTAAAAGATTTTATTATTTTTAGAGAGAAGGAAAGGGAGGGAGAAAGAGAGGGAGAGAAAGATCAATGTGTGGTTGCCTCTCATGTGTCCCCTACTGGGGGCCTGACCCACAACTCAGGCATGTGCCCTGACTGGGAATCAAACTGGAGACCTTTTGGTTCGCAGGCCAGGGCTCAATCCACTGAGCCACATCATCCAGGGCTCAGTTTGCTATTTTTTAATATGTGAAGCTTCAGACTCAGACTGACCCACAAAACAATAACTGGTTTCTCCAGTCAATTCAACTTTTAAAAACAAAACCCCTCACACAGAGCATTTAGAAGTATTTGCTGATAACCTTGTATAATCAAGTTGAAAGAAGGGAAAAACAAAACATTAAATATTCAAGATAGTAAAACATCATTCACTCACAAAATACGTGGAGATTCTAAATATTTGACACATATGAAATGTCTCCACTTTCAAAAGGATCAAAAAAAAATATGTCTCTAAGAGACAGACTTCTGTCCATATAAGCTAACATTTTTTTTAAAATTTATTTTTAGACAAAGGGAAGGGAAGGAGAAAGAGAGGGAGAAAAGCACCAATGTGTGGTTGTCTCTTGTGTGTCCCTAACTGGGGACCTGGCCCACAACCCAGGCATGTGCCCTAATTGGGAATTGAACCAGCAACCTTTTGGTTCGAAGGCCAGCACTCAATCCACTGAGCCACATCAGCCAGGGAATATAAGCTAACATCTTAAAAGAGATTCATTTGCTGAGTCCATCCATGAGAGGCTTTGTGTGTATGGAAAAGGGTGTTGAGAAAATAACAGAAAAAGTTTTTTTTTTTTAGTGAAAATTTCATCTTTCTACTAGTTTTAAACACCCCGCCCCGGCCCCGCCCGCGCCTGGTGGTTCAGTTGGTTGGAGTGTTACCCTATGCACCAAAACGTTGCAGGTTCCACCCCCAGTCTGGCACATAGTGGAGACAACCGATCAATGTTTCTCTCTTTTATCTCTCTCTCTCAAATCAATAAACATACCCTCAGGTGAGGATTAAAAAAAAAATACAGACAGACACAAACTACCTCCTACACTTGATTAGCCACACCTCAAATGACATGGCCCAAAATGAATTTCTCAACTCCCTACCTCTTCTGCTACCCTGTTCTCTGTCTCAGGAAATAGATCTATCATTAATCATGAGCTCACAGAATCCTGTGGATGAATTATCTCTCATTTTATATTTTAAGATCCAGGAGGGAAGGAATCACGCCTTTTTGTTCATAGTACTTACCACATCATGACACTTGATTAATATGTAAAACAAATGAATGACAGCCATCATTGTGACTTCTCCCTTGTCAATAGTTAGGAATTCTTTTCCACCCAGGTATTCCCACAGAAGTTGACCTGCAAACAAACTGTATCCTGTCATTTCCACTTTGTTGTTCTATAGACTATAGATCACATTAGATGGCTCAGTATTAGTTGAAGTGCTTGCTTATAGAATCAGGAAGCATTTCTACAGATGGAGAAAATGAAGACAACAGATATGGAGTAACATAGGATTAAGCTGTCAATTCTAAGATCAGCCTCTTGGTGTTCAAAACAGCTTTACAGACTCTGTGCAAGGATAATATTCTACTCCTTCATAAAAAGAACTTTATTTACTGCTACATTCTAAAGCATAATGACATATTTCAAAGATGTTTTTTAAAGACTGGTTAAGTTTTAGCATCCTGTTTGCAAAACTAAACCAAAAAATAATATACAGCCTTTCCTTGCTTATCACTATTAATATTTTCATTTCCAAATTTTGGTAACAAAAGTAGGCAAGCTTCATCTCATAGACAGACTACCAATTTAATGCAATTTTTACCACTCATTCTAAAGAATAAAGGAGCAATGCTATGAAGCCAAGATATTCATTCAAACTTTCCAATGATTTATGGTTATAATTCTTTGAAATAGCATGACAGTTCTTGACCATATTCTTTAAATAAAAATTAAACCACATATACCATGACTCAAAACAAAACAAACCCTCTTTATCTCCACCTCTGCCTAAGACAGTCATATCCCTGATGAACACAAAGCACGAGCCTAAACTTAAACAGGATTCTACATGACCTACGTACAGGTCTGCTATATTTCTCTCACAGTCTGCTATATTTTTGGCTCACATTCAATTTTGGCAAGTGATCATCAGAAAATGAGCAGGAAGACTAAGATTAATCAATCATATACTGAGCACCTATTTAAAACAAATAAAACTTGGTCCCTGCTTTCAAGGAATTTATTTTTCATAAATCTTAATATAACGTGTTCCATTTATAGTATAATCTCTATCATAAGACCAATTAGATAGCTTGCATTTAAGACTATCTTCTTAAACTCACTGAACATTTCATTTGAATAAAGGACTTAATGAAATCATATCAGTGGGTTGCAAAGTAAAGAATATGAATTAAATATGCCATAAAACAAAACTGTGTATGGCTTGTGGTTCTAGTTATGACTATATTTTATACACTTTTTTAATATTAAAAAAGTCAGTTCTTGTTGAAAAATTCTAAAGGGAGCTGACATGACATGCAATACTGTACTTTTCAAATTTAGCACACACTTCTACCTCAGAGCCCAACTCAATCACAAGATTCACTTTTTGGGTACAATGGAACTATAGTCGTATCCTCCCGACACAAACATTTTCTAATCCATCACAGCTGCCAACAGATTTTCTTGTAGTAGTAGCAATAAAACTACAGTGACCTGCATATATAATTACTTTGAACAGTCCAATGACATGTGTTAACCTCTGTCTCAATGTCCTCATCTATTAACATATAGGTAATTATAGTATGTATCATCCATAGATACGAATATTTAATCAGATAGTACTTGAAAATTTCTATAACAATGCCTGGCATATAAATGCTCAATAATGCTACTTACTATCATTACTAGCTAATGTCAAAGCTAGAAAAAATGAACAGGCACACACACAAAACATCAAATTCATGATTCTGGTTTCCTGAATAGCATACTCCAATAAATGGATCTAAGCAGCCACAGACTGCCTATATGAAATTATTTAAAAATTAAATAAGGAAAACTTTATATGTATTTTCTAACTACTAGAAATAGTTTAACAGTTTTGATAAGTTTTGAAGTTTAGCTTAGAGGTTTTAATGAACAGACTATTTATATATTAGACATTTGGCCTTGGCTCAGGTAGCTCAGTGGACTGAGTGCCAGCCTGTAAACCAAAGGGTTGCCATAGTTCGATTCCAAGTAGGGGCACACACCTGGGTTGAGAGCCAGGTCTCCAGCTGGGGGTGCTGAGAGGCAACCACACATACATTAGACATTAGTTTGGTTCACATTAAGTCAGTTGATAGTTGCTAATACAATGTCTCATTACTGTGATTCCACAATTCCTCTCTATTTAAAAGAATGTATAGTTCATAATACTTGCAAATGTAACTCTGGAAAGAGATGCATGATTATGAATGTCATGTTAAGCTTCAAAGCCCAAACACAGGAAATTAAAATGAAACCTTTAGATCCAGAATCAATCAACCTAATTTTCTATACCAACATAAACTGTCAAATTTCAGATTCATATAATCTTCATTCTTAAATACCCAGGTTCAGCCAAAATAATAAATAAGTTATACAATAAATATCTGCTCCCAGAAAGTGCTTAAATTCTTCCACTACTTCCTATAGCAATCACTCCCACTTAGGTAGATTTTGCCTAATACTAACAAAATATCTGAATACCTACTATACACAAGGCACTGTGATAGGCTTTGGTATAATAAAGAGTTATGACATTTTGCCCTTTAGAATTTTACAATTAAACTGAACATAACATTAGAATTAAAACACAAATACTTAATTGTCAATTATATGATTAAACCTTTACAAATAATACAATAGATACTGCTAGGAAGTAGAGAAAAGGAGAGAGGAAATACTCTGGTGATCAGGGAAGGTTTTGTGGAAAAGGAAATATTAGAAATGAGCTTTGATAAAATAAAAAACAAAAGGTGAAGGTCGGGCAAGAATCCCAAGCTACCAATTAGCACAAAAAAGGATCCACTGAAAGGGTGTGTGTTCCAGATACAAGTGTACCAGTTTGGTTGAAACAGATCAGTCCTGAGGTCCAGTTATGGAAAGTGTCAAAAGTCAATCCAAGAATTCTAAATTTTATTTTAAAGGCAAAAGAGTCACTAAGTATAATATATTGAACAGATAAGTAATATGATGAAAATGGTATTTTAGGACTAATTTTGTGATGTTTATAGAGAGGTACAGTACAAGATGCTAGTGGTAAAGACCAGTTAGAGTTCTAAAACCAGGGTTTGGGTATGAGGTAATAAGATGGAAATTGCTACAATTCTTCAACTTTAAATAACCCAGGACCCACATATAAAACTGTAATGCCTTTTATAAAAACTCCCTATTTCCTTTTACAGCCCGGGTTGGTATGGCTCAATATATTCAGTGCCGGCCTGCAAATGAAATGGTCGCCGGTTGGATTCCCAGTCAGGGCACATGCCTGGAATGTAGGCCAGGTCCCCAGGTGGGGGGGGTGGTGTATGTGGGAGGCGACCATACATTAATGTTTCTCTCCTTCTCCCTCTCTTCCCCTCTCTCTAGAAATAAATAAAATCTTAAAAAAAAAAACACCCAAACCCTCCCCATTTCTTTTTATAGAAAGAACTAATTAGAATTGTTTTCTTATTCTTTCATCTTTTCCTGTAGCAATATTTTCTTGCCCATTTCTAACCATGAACTGTTAACTCCTCTTCAGAATACCAACCCTTGTATTTCCCTCCCTTACTAAGCATTCCAGTCTGAACATTCACCTTTGCTTCACTGCTTACTTTTTATACTCCATTTAACCATTCACTCCCATCTAATAATTAACTCCAAACCCACAACCTTTCTGCAGCTTCATGAAGTCCAACAAACCTACTCATACTCTACTCTGTCTTCTCACCCCTTAACTTTTAGTCTGTTCACACGTGAGTTCTACACACCCACAACCTTCACAGCCTCTTCTAAAGTCTACTCCCTTTCTTACAGTGCTAGTAGTTTCCAGACTCACGTTTAAATTTACACTCAAAGACAACCCTCTCACACACACTCAATAATAGCAGCTACCATATTCCTTTGGTACTTTCTTCATGGTAGAAGATACATCAACTGCTTTAACATAATTACCTCATTTAATCTTCAAGATACGTTGTGAGAAAGGCTCTTCCATTTGACAGATAAAGAAAACTCAGGCCTAAAGAAATCAAGCAGCTTGCCCAAGATCAGCCCCCTGGGAAGTGTCACCTTCTCCTCCCTACAGGCTTCAGCGTGGCGCTACAGTGTGTGTGCACTCAGAAACATGTCCCTTAGTCCTTCATTACGGATACCGACATGTGAGAGCATGATTTCATTCCTCAGCCTGAACAATGATAGTCGAAGACAAAAAATTAGCTCTGCTGATTTCTGAAACTTTGGGAATGAAGAAATGAATTTAATTTCCTAAATCTTTTCTGAATGTTTTAATAGAGACCCTTGGATTGAAAGGCTTAATTAAATTTATACTCTTAATTCCAGGAGTCTGGATCAGAAGTATTAACATTTAACTTTTCAAATTTTAACTGGTAGGAACAAGAAGGCTCATGTAATTGGGGATTAATCCACTCAAATATTTTGGAATCTGATCATTTTGTATCTGATAATAATTTTAGATCAGATCTTGGCATGTAACTTCGATACTCTGAGCCTATGAGTATCTTCATTTGTAAAGAGATAACATCACATGTTTTACAAGGTTGTGGTGAAAATTACAGCCTGACCATAAATAAATGGTAATAAATTATGGCTTTTATTATTCACTTTCTTCTGATCTAAAAGTAGTTTGTCCTCACAGTATTTTAATTCAAATCATATTAGCCACAAAAACTCTAATGACTTTCAATCTGGATCCTAAATATGAATGGTACATAAATTTGGTCAATGGATTCCAAACATATTAATAATGATAAAAACTCAGCTCCCTCCTCTATTGTACATTTTACGCAAGGAACATTTAAAACACTTCTAACTTTATAAATAGAGTATCAAGTCGACTTTATTAACATACAGTATCCAGCTCTCACAAAAGCTCCGAAGTCTTTTACGTTTTAGATAAAGGCACACTGAAGCTCACTTCTCTGAACTGTTCATTTTCTCCAGCTCCTCCGACCCGCCTCGGCAGAGCAAAAGCTAGGGAAAGAGATTATTGAGGCAGTACAGAGATGGCTAAGACAAGCAAAGGTCAAAATCATTAAGGAATAATATATCCTGGAGACTCATAATAAAATATAAAATTATTTCTTGAGTAATATGGAGTACATCAGATATAAAAAGAGGAAAAAAGAATATAATCAATCTTTTGATTTTTATATACTTAACCCAAACTCGTTTCATATAAGGTGGAAGTAATCCCAGGTGGGAATTCAGAGAATTTATACATCAAGGCTAATAGTGAAATAATATATGAAGAAAGTAAGTTTTTAAAATTTTGCCACCAACATTCTCTCACATGGAAAACAACATATTCTGGCATAAACTTACTACCCAAGGTATAGGAAGACACAAATTTTTAACCTAGATGCCTCATAACACCTTCCCCCTTCCCCAAGGTCCATATATTTTACAGGGCCACACCTTGTTTTATCTTCTTGCTTAACCCTTACAGGACTCCTCTTGAGCTTTCTTACATGGCTGCCTTCTTCCTCTGATTCTATTGAGGATGGAAAGTAGTCAACAGTAACATTCGTTATCAAGTCATGTTCATGCCCTAATTTTATATACTTGTACCTATCAATAACCATTGTGATACCTGGGGGGAGGGGGTATCATGAGAGTTAATCATTTGGGGTGGTCATCAAAATATCAACTTATAATTATTTCTACATGATCACAGACTTACACCTAAGAAATTAATCCAGCTGTCATGGCTGAGAATTCCCGGGATAATAGGCTCCCTGTGGACATACTATATTTGGCCATGTATAATGTGCATTTTTTCCCCAAAATATTTAAGGGAAAAACAAGGATGCACATTATACATGGGTAATATCTGAGATACCTTGTATCTGTTCTTGTGTTTTGCAATTATTCGTTACATAAAATTTCTTATACCACGCCCTGGCTGGTGTGGCTCAGTGGACTGAACCAAAGGGTCACCAGTTCAAGTCCCAATCGGAGCACATGCCTGGGTTGCTGGCCAGTCCCAGGTTGGGGGCCTGTGAGAGGCAACTGTTTCTCTCTCACACAGTGATGTTTCTCTCCCTCTCTGTCTCCTTCCCTTCCCCTCTCTCTAAAAGTAAATAAATAATATCTTTTAAAAATTTTCTTATACCCTAACATGTTAAAAAATACATGCTAAAATTCCTTTATAATATAAAAAACAACTATCTAAATATAAATTTTTTAAATTGAATTAAAATATAAAATTTTATAAACTTTTACAATATAAATTTTAAAACACTGAATTAAAAAATTAAAATGACTTTTCTCCCTTGAAAGTTTGGGTCAAAAACATGGGTGTGCATTATACACAGGAGCACATTATGTACAGGAACACATTATACATGGCAAAATATGGGTATATTAGTCTTTTCTTTTAAGTTATTAAGTAAATAAACATTCATAGTTAAACAAGAATCAGTTAATGTTAGCCATTATGATAAATAAGTAGTCTAGGTGTAATGTGAACAAATTCAAAGACTGTAGATTTTCAGTAACTGCTTAGCAATATTTACCACGTGACAACATGATGTTGCTATAGATTTCTTTGGGAAAAAAATTAGGTATTAGGGAACAAACTTTCAAATGAAAGTTTATTAACAAGAGAAGCAAGACCCAACCAGAACAGACAGAAAAAAACTTCATAATGTGTTCTTGTAATGCCCTTCACATCCACCTATCAAGGGCCACATGACTGTTGTAACCTGTAGTCTCAACCACCCTTTGTGTCCAGGGCAATCTCCAACCCCCTTCCTCCCAAGAGTTTTCTAGACTTCCCAACCCTAACAGCAAAATCAGTAAAGGACACCTACCGGCGTGTTCTTCCTAAAGAAGAATCACCAACTTAAAATCTTTGAAAATACACAAAACCCAGGCAGAAAATCAGCTTTAGAATGCTGAAACATGGAAAGCCATACCAGGCATTTGATCAAAGTATATTGAACAAGATAATAAAAAAATTAAACTGGACAGTACATTCAACAATACATCTACCCCTTTGGCTTTACTGATTTGTGAGCTGAGACTCAAAAGGTTAAAGGACTTGTCCATGGACACAGATATTTTGGAGCACAGCCATGACTAAACAATTCTTGTCTCCTAGTGCAATGTTCCCTTCAACAGTTTATACTGTAATTATGGTCACCACTAAGCCCTTCAAACTAAAATATAAACATCCACAATCTGTTAAAATATATATGTATATACACACGTATATATTCATACTTATGCCATGTAAAAAAAATTGTGATGACTACAGCATTCATCCGTGTTATTTCTCAAATATATAACATACCTAGCAAATGTTACCAGTTTTAATACACTTCTCCCAAAATGACTTCATTGATGTGAAAAATGTTTAATGTCAAATAAAAAATGTCTTAAGCAACTTCCATTTGCAGTTCATTAAGTTAAAAAGCAATCATCTCTACATGATTGAATGTTTATCAGATAAAATGTGAGTTACATTGCATTGGCCAATAACTTAGTTTTTTTCATATGATGGCTCTAGTAGTACTTAGTTGTCTTTAACTTAATTTGAAACAATTTTGTTACATTATATTGTGACAGCTGTCATATCAGCATGCATTTAAAAAAACATCAAAATTGGTGAATTTTTGTGCAGCCATTTTAATATTGAAGATGGAAGAAAATATGCCATACTATCCATATGTTATGCTTTATTATATCAAGAAAGGTAAAAACACAACTGAAATGCAAAAAAAAAGATTTGTGTAGTGTGTGGAGAAGGTGCCATGACTGATCCAACATATCAAAAGTGGTTTGCCAAGTTTCGGTACTAGTAACTTTTGGCCAAATAGTTCTTTGCTGTGGGTTGTTTTACGCACTGGAAGATGTTTAGCAGCAGCCCTGGCCTCTACCCACTAGAAGCCAACTGCAGGGGATAGCGGACATACTCAAAATATCCACATCAATAAAGTTATTGGTGAAAATGAAAATTTTTTTATTTTATGGAAAAATTTTTTATTTTATTTTATTTTATTTTATTTTTTATTTTACTAAACGGACTTTTTGGCTAACCCAATACATAAGAACATCAGGCAAGGAATGTCTGTGCTTCAATTTATGGGCAAAGGAAATATTAAATTAACGAACGTAGCATGTATGACTAGAAAACTGGCAGTGGAGTGGGTCACTATCTTCCTAGTCAGTTTTCTAATCTGTAAAGAGTTACAGAAATACAATCTTTGGCAAAGACCCCAACGCGTAAAAAGATAAAAGTATAAAAATGAGGGTGTTCCAGTTAAGGAGCTGGAGAGCAAGCCCTGCTGGACTTCTGAGGGATCTGTAACTCCTAAGGTTCAGCAGAACACTGTGTAAATATAAATACTCTGTCTCTTCGTAGCTTTTTGCATCTGAAAAGTGGTTGTGTTTAAAATCTCAACGTGCAAATTTGAAAAGATTAAGCCTTATTCCTCGGAACATTTTTTTAAAGTTCTAATTTCTTCTAATGTCAAATCATTTACTGTGGGAAAACAACACCCATCTCTCACAGATTTTGAAACTCTGGTTTGAGACTCAAGTCTCAAAATCTGAGAGAGGAAGACCTACTCCCCCAGTCAGTCCTTAGAATGCATTCGGCTCAATACTCCAATTAGCACAAAACTTAAGGTTGCGGGTGGGGCATAGATTTCTTAGCGTGAACAACAAGTATAACCTCTGTGGATTTTTAAGGTCCATGTGGTGTTTGAGAAAAAGGAAAAATATCTCTGGTGATGAAATTTTCAAAACGTATCTAAAACTACGGTTGGTAGAAGGCTCTCCACAGCCAGAAAATATTTCAAATCTACAAGCAGAACAAAACCATACCTCGAGCAAACGCTAACATCAATTACTTACACAATTTACACGGTTAAAAAGACGAGAAGAAATCAGTGAGATTTACTTCAATGGATTTGCTCGATGCCTTAATAATGAATGAATCGGAGGCATCACTGACTCGAGTTCCGCAGGAGCCTCACTCTCAGCTCTGCCCCCTGGAAAACCCGAAGCAAATGCTCCAGAACCCGGTGTTCGAGGGCAAGTCCAGTCCAAAGGAAGCCCCTCCCCTTCTTGCTCCGGCCTCCCTCCCGGGGGTTGGAGCCCAGCGCAGTCGGGCGGGTGGGGGCTCCCGGCGCCGGCGCCGCTCCGGGGAAGTTCCGCGGGCCGCTCTCGGTCCCCGCCGGGCCGGCCCACGGCCATCACCCGCGTCGCCGCTGTAACACCCAACCCGGCCGAGGGTCGCGCCCCCTCTCCGGGCCGCCGCCACAAACACCCCGCCCCCGCCTCCCTGCCACCGCCCTCGTGGAGCGTTAACCCCTCGCTGCCCGCCGCCCGGCTCCGAGAAGGAGGCCGGCCAGGGGGTGGAGTTGTCGCGTCTCCTCCCGGGAGCGCCCGGGCAGACGCCCGGCTTGTTTACAGGCCCCAGGCCCCAGGCCTGGTCGCCACCGCCGTCGCGCAGGCCTCGCGCCGCCCGCCCGCCCTCGGCCCGACTTCACGCTTACCCGGAGCAGCCGCGGGCAGGCAGGTCCCTGGTCGGCCGAGGCGGCGGCGGCGGCGGCGGCCGGAGAGGGGGCGGGAAGGGGGTCACACGGCTGCCGACCAGGTCAGGCAGGGGAGGGGGCAGAGGAGGGGAGGAGCCGGGCTGCGTCCGGGACCCCGGCTCTCGGTGCCCTCGCGGCTCAGATCATCCGGGCGTTGGAGCGGGAGGCGGAGAGCGGGTCCCTGAGGAGGAGGAGGAAGAGCCGAAGATTCATCGCTATCGCGCCCCACCTGTCTGGAGCCCCCCCCACCCCCCCTCCCCAACCACCCGCTGCTGAGCTGCAGCCGCCCGAGCACCCGAAGCTGCGGGCCGGGCCGCCCCGAGACCACTGCTCCCTCGCTCCCGCGCGCGCTCCCGCCCCTAGAGCCGCCGCCGCCTCAAGCGCGTCCCCGCGCAGGCACGCTCACGCCGGAGCCGTGCCTGCCCCTCCCCCACCCCTCCGCCAGCCCCGCCCCACCTCGCCCCGCCGGCTCTGCGCCGCTGCCGCTGCGGCGGGCCGAGCCTCCTGGAGAGACCCGGATGTCGTTGGGCAGGAACTGCGGCGAGGGCCGGCCGGCGGGCGGGGGAGGGGCAGCCGTAGGTGACGCCACTCTCCCCAGCTTTTCTCTCCTCCTAGGCCAGGGCCCCAGGACGAAGTTGGATCCGAATCCGGGTCGGAACTGGGCACCGGAGCTGGACAGTGCGTGCGACTGTTAGAGTAGTGAGAAATCGACTGCCTCTCCCGCGCAGGCAGCCTGCGGGGCCGGGACTCAGAAGCTCTCCCTAGGCCGTCCGCGTCTCCCGCGGCGGCGCTGGTACCTGTCTGCAAATACACACCCACTCCCAGACCAGACGAGATCCGCGGAGCCCGGAGGACCGACCCTGCCCTTTGGACCTTTCTCGGGCGCTGTCGCGGCCTGTTCGCCGCCAGGCTGCTGTAGATCTAATCCTCCCAAGTTTCCAGGCCGCCGCCAGACCCCCTGCCTCGGGCTCTACGTCTCTGGAGCCGTTCTCCCCCAGTGCCCCCGGGAAGTCCACGCAAGTGTCCCAGGCACACACCTCGCGTCCCGAAAGACAGAGTTACACGCACCCTACCACCAGCCACTCGCATACAGGCGCCGGGCACATGCTCTGAGTTATTAGGTTTTCTGTCTAGCTCATGGGATCCCACATTTTATTTATTTGCACATGTAAGACAGTCAGATGATTCTGTCACTGGGGACCTCCAACGACCTCCAGAAAGGTTAAAGGAAAGGAAGATTTTTCAAAATCTAGAGGATAATCATAAACGTAATTGCTGCTTCTACGAAGAACTGGAGATCAACTATACCTAGTTGAAACTGCACGTGCAGGCGGCCAAAATCCAGTTTAGCTAGCTAGACTATGGAAAACCCGACCCACGCTGTTTGCAGACGCCGAGGGTAGAATGACAAACCCTAGCCGGCCAATGAATCAGAACTTGGGAGCAGTGCATCACCAGCATGGGTTTCCATTGGCTGGGCTTCGTTCCCTCTCTTGTCAGAAGCTTAACCTGTTCATGGATTTGACCTACACCACATTTGCAGAAACAGACGTTTAAAAGAAATATTCATTTTTTTAATGCTCGGTATATACAAAGACAAATACATATTACTTCATAGTAGGAGACAGGTACTTTAAAAAGAACACTGAAATTGGATTAGCTAGATTGGGTTCTGGCCAATAAAATGGTAAATTTGTGATGAGGCCTCTCCATTTCATCTCAGGAGCTTGCTGTAGAGAACAAGTTGTATCTTCTAAAAACTCTTTGTTGCCCCAACTCTTATTCTGTCTTTCTCTTATCATTTAGCTGCTTTTAAAGCTGTAAAATCCATCTCTAAGTTTTTCATCATTACTTTTTGGGAAAGGTTCTATTCCTTTCACTTTTAGGCCAGGGACCTAACAACAGGATCAAACAGTATTACCCAATGGTCACTGGCAGGCCAAATCTTCAAGGAGCCCCCAAATCACTCTGCCCAATATTTTAGGGGTTAAAATTTCTTAGAGTAAGGTGAACATATATCATTTCCAGGTATATGAAGCAAAAATAAAATTTGCTTTCTGCCCTTAGTCCCAGTATCATGTGAGGATACATTTCCTAATTGCTTCTTCACACACTTATTTAAAAAAAAAAAAAAAGGGAAATTAGATCAAAGATCTTTGTTACTCTGCCTTATTGCAATCCTTAATACTTTAGACAAGTAATAGCATGATTAGCATGCTAGTGGACTCATTACCATTCTGAAATAGAATTGCTCATGTGGCAACCACTTTTTGGAGTATCTTAGAAAACAAATTTTCTAATAAAGCAGAACCAGGGCTGCCAATGTCAGTAGTGGCATTGAACTTGAAGGTCTTGCCTGTCTTTCTGCTTCCTTCTTTTAGTCACCCATACCTTTCTTCTCTATGCTCTATACTTGTAGGAGAATCTGGGTCAATTGTAGCAGAAGAGGTAGAAAAAGAGAAAATATGAACATAAAGTAATTTTTAAGGAGTCTGCACAGTGTCCCATAGACTGCTGATAAAACTGTACCTTCCTCTATTTCTTATTTCCCTGTATAGCTTGCAGGGACATTTTGGTATGAACTAGGAAACTCATGGGTTGTAAGATTAACATTTTAAAATTTGGGACAAAGTTATCTTAATATTGTCTGAATAAATAAGCTTGATATTATAATATCCCCTTCCTTATACTAAATATTATATTCCCAAAATATTATAATAAATATTCCCTGAATATAATAGTAAGGGCAAAAAACTTACCAATAACTATGTAGAAAGGGACAAAAGCACTTTGGAAAAAAGTGTTAAAAGTTTCCTTTTCTTTTTAAAGTATGTAATAATTAATAGATTAAATGTTTTTTTAAGATTTTATTTATTTTTTAGAGAATGGGGAAGGAAGGGAGAGAGAAAGAGAAACATGAATGCTTCAATCAGGCGACCTTTTGGTTTGCAGGCTGGTGTTCAGTCCAATGAGCCACACCAGCCTGGGCAAAAGTTCTCTTTTCTTTTGAACTATGAGACTTTGCTTGGGCCTACACATGTTAGGGATGTTTACAGTTAAAATGACTGTATTTTAGTCATTTGTGTAGGTATATTTTAAAAGTATCCTACTCTGCTTTGAGAATGTATTTATATTTCAGTTACCAAAGAGGAAAAGGATTTTTCAGAAAGATTGGTTGTCAAGTCCTGAATCTGAGTGTATGCTATTAGTCTAGTAATTGGGAGGCTTGGGGTGAGGACAGGGGCTGCAGTGAGGAGTCTAAACTTTAGACCCTAAAGTGTAGCGTGATCAGTAATATTCTCTCCTCTTTTCTTCCACAATCATGATTTAAAGAAAAGGTTAACATTCCTGGTTCTGAAATTACTATTGCGACTCTACCCAGAAGAGCCACCCCTGAGATAGCCTTGCTTGGGCCTCTCAAAATAAATCTCAGCAATTTAAGTGACTGGCTCCCAAGGGAATTCCTGAAAATCCTCCTCACCTAACCCAGTCATCCTTTCACACTGAAGCCAATCACCACCCGATTCCCAAAGCCAAGCAGAACATAGATTCCGATCTTCCTTCCTCCTCCTCCTTCCCTACCTGTTTCGTGTTTTTCCCTCACACACGTCCTCTTCATTTGTCCTCTTCTCTCTTTTCTTTTTATTACTCTTCTCCTTTTCTGTTTTCTTTTCGTCTCCTTCACTTCTTTCCCCATTCTTCTTTTCTCTTTTTTCTTTAGCTTACTCCAAATTATAGCTTCTGCTACCCAGTTTCCACTGGAGCAATACATATGAGCAAATATTGCCCCTGAACTAATTTTGTTGGAGGAGGGGTACCCCTCACCCCAGTCTTCCTTCCTTCATCCCTCTGCCCTCCACCATACCAAGTCATGAAAAGCTTAGCTGTTTGAAGGACTGTCACAGAATGAAAAGGATGAGAGAATTCTGTCCTGTGACATCACTGGGGCAACCCCATTAGGGTGGGGCAGAAGGAAGTCAGCAGTCTTCTGCTGCCCTTTGGGCCCCTCTGGTCCCCGAGAGAAATGTGGGCGCTGTGGGCAGCACAGGCCGAGCCCTGAATGGTCTTTAAGAATAGGCTCTTGCCTCAAGAGAAGTTTATATGGCCATAGTCTTACAACATTGGTGTGGCCCTTGTCAGATGAGTTCATCTGTTCAACGGATAGTTATTGTGTGCTGTGTGCTGGACACTGTGCTGCTTGTGAGGGGTAGATAATGCTGTCAATGGGCAAACGCCCGGCTCCCAAGGAGTTGATATAATGAGGGATACAGACAAAGAAGTAAATAAAAAATAAGAAAATTACAGATAGTGATCAGTGGTGGAAATAAATAAGGAACTATGTCAGGGAAGTGGTCTTGAAAGTGATCTATATCAGGGAAGTAACTTCTTAGAAGGGTCTCTTTCATTTGAGCTGAAGGATGAAAAAGAGTCAGCTTTGCAAAGAATCCCAGGAGAGCTTTCCAGGCAGAGGGATCAGCGTGGGCAAAAGGCTTTACGTGAGAAAGAGCTTCAGCAGAAAAAGAGTTGTCTACAGACCCAAGAGAAGTTTGGCAAACTCAAGGCAAATGTATTATAAGGTCATTTGACTGTGTAACTTCAACTTAGGATGTTTGGGGTATATAAGCCAGTTTACAATTAGGAAACCACCTTGAGCACAGAGGCACGATCCATACAAAGTAACTTAGTGAACTGGTCTGGACCAAAAAGCAAAGCATCTTAAAAAACCGAAATTAAAAATCAAAGGACCTTTATGAAACTATTGAAATCAAGAAGCATTCCACAACCCCAGGGAGAGTTCTTTTCAGACAATCCAACAGCAGCTAAAAAGGAGCAAACTATAAGCTTTGAAAAAACTGTTTTTCTCCTAGTATAGATAGCTGTGTTAGTGAGTAAAAACTAGCAAAAATCTGGATTTCTAGAGAGTACCTTTTTTTCATACCCCTGGACTTTTACTGTCTAATGAGGGCATCACAAAAGATCTTAACTAAACCCTATCTTTGAAAGCTGCAATGCATTTTGCATCCTTAACAATGGTGGCCTGGTTGAAAACCAGTGATGAAATGACCACCCTCATAAAGGCTTTTTTCTATACCTGGCTCTGCACTGCCAATTAGACCAACCCAATTTAATCCTCACAACAACTCTTGTGGGCGGGCTGGGTCAAGATTGTTGTTCTCATACTTAATAGAAAAGAAAACTGAGTGTGGGAGGAGTAGCAACTACCCAGAGTTACCAAAAGTAATGACGGGTAACCAGGTTTTTCCCAGTAGCCTGTGGATCATCCCCAGCTTTTGTATGTGAGTAACAAAGCCGGCAAGTAGAGTCAAGGACTGGAAAGAGCATGTCATGGTGTGTGGAGCTGGCTTGTACTAGCTCAGGAGAGCTGGCTGTTAAAATTTCAGGAATTTTGCCAGCTGTAAACTTCCAATCAAGTAAATTTTAAACAAAGGTAATATACACTTAAAATTCATCACCCTCAAATTATTTTAATATATGTTACTATTATCTATACTTGAGATTACTTACACATATGTGTACGGTAAAAATTCTCTGTAATGTGTTACTTCATATCTCTTCCCGACATCACTTCAGTGACTTGACTTTGGTAGCTTGAAATTGACTATGGAGGGAGTATTTACACCATGGAAGTCAGCAAATGCCACAGATCAGGGCTTGACTTCTTGCTTTGTCGATTGTCTGGACTGAAGAAAGTGACGGAGAAAACATTAATAATGCAGATTAAACTTAAAAAGCATGTTGTGTGTATAGCTGTTAACACAAACATCCGATTCAGTGAAGAAGTCACTCTTATCATGGATAAGTATGTTCCCGTATAGTACATTTTTGTAGTTTTACTTTTATTTAAATGAAAATATTCGCCAACAGGCATGAAGAACTCCACTTGAAGACCTGGTTGTTAGACATTTACCAGCACACCACTGGATCTACATCCACCGTGCCAGCTGGGCTACTTACTGGTTCTATGACTTTAAGCAAGTCACTTAAATTATTAGCTCCAGTTTTATTCTCCACAAAATACTTCCTCTCTTGATGTATTATGAGAATGAGAATAGATGGGGCACCCTGGACCATTATGTCCTTCATCCTCCTTACTGGTAGGCCCCCCTCTAACAGTGGTTTGGTATGGATACATATTCTCTCAGTCTCCTTTGCAGCCTCGAGCAGAGTCTTCTAAATTGACATGTCAGCACACACTGTTATGTCTTGAATGGGTTATAGACATGACAAGATATTGACCTTTTAAGCCCTTAGAACATTTTTTAAAAAAAATTTTTAGACAGAGAGGAAGGGAAGGAGAAAGAGAAGGAGAGAAATATCAGTGTGTGGTTGCCTCTTGAACACCCCATACTAGGGACATAGCCCGCAACTCAGGCATGTGCTCTGACTAGGAATCAAACCGGCAACCCTTTGGTTCGCAGGCTGACGCTTAATCCACTGAGCCACACCAGCAAGGTTAAGCCGTTGCAATATATTCAAATGAGGCTCAGGTTCTGAAGCCCTGAGATGGTCCCATCTGGACACAAGCCAACCTCATCCAGGAAACCCTTTGTGTCAAAAAAAATATATATCTATTTCTATCATGACATGAAAAGAAATTGGGAAGCACTGGCTTCAGGTATGGGTAATGTAATGCAATTCTGATGATGGAACCTGAGGGAAAGTCTGGGGAGACGGATGTGAGAAACATTTTTCTCCCTAATAAGAGTCACAAGAGAGAAAGTACCTTCTTCAGCAATATATTGTCATGTTTATACCTGAATCTGGAACTTCTGGATCATCTTGCAAAGGACGCATTTAATGTGGAGAAGGGGAGTGAGGGCAAGAGTCTGGGTCTTTCACATTTTTGAGCTATTGAACCCATCCCTGGAATTGTCTATCTTGAGAACTTATGGGTACGGGGGCGGGGCTGGATAATACATGTTCCTCATTGTTTAAGCCACTTTTATTTTTGTATTTGGTCATTTGTATCTCAATGCACCCAGACACAGTAGAAGAGCTGGTATAACCCTGGCACCCTGTGAGTACTCAGGAAGTTTAATTACCAAAACAGATCCTTTGCCTTTAGAAAAGCTGCTATGGTAGGATGTATACTGATCTTTAAATATTTAAGGGATTTTTTTCAGTACTTAGATTCACTTTTAATCTTTATTTTGATTGTTACTTTGTCAATGTAAGAAATGTCCAAACCTGTAAGAATTTTTTATGAGTTTATTTGAGTCAACTGCTGACAACTGCCAGGAAGTAAAGCCTCAACGGATTGAAAAAATGCTCCTGAAAATGGCAATTTTGCACTTCATTTTATACATTACAATAAAAAGAGGAGGCGTAAGTGGGTTACATGAAATCCACCGGTGATAGACTAGGGAGGTAGGAAAGAGCAAAGCAAGGAAACCTCTGGGATTGGATAAATGAAACAATAGACATACTTCTTTTACACAGGTGAGAGTAAGATAGTTAACAGTCAATTAATGCGATAATAATAACAATGAGGGAATTTGTGGTCTCCCTCTGCTGCCCTGCCTGTGATTGAGGGGTCCAGAAAGAGGAAATTACTTTGACATTCCAAAGGTATGTTATCATAGACACAAAAAGACAATAGGCAGGCTTATTTATGGTAAAGACTGACTTCTGTGGGGGAAGATTCTAACCCAGGATGTGACTACCTGCCATAAATTGCTTTTCGTTAATAAGTTTTAATTTCAGCCCAACCTTTGCGGCTACTTTAGGTCTCTGAGTTTGTAAGTCTGCCATGCAGTTCCCCTGAGCTTGTCAGGTTTGGTGTGTGGCCCCTCTTTATGCACAACTTTTAGGAAAGAATAGTAAAAGTGATGATTTTAAAATGAAGTCATTTTAAGCTTGAGAGCAATTAAATACAGAGATACTAACAATGAATATTGTTTCTCTTGTAGGATCTAGAGCTCCATCCCAGAAAAAGGGAACAAAATCCTTTTGTGTTCTGCAGAGTAGAACTAGACCAATTCATGGGAATTACAAAGAAGATAATTTTAGTTCAATATAATTTTAGTTTAGATGGGAATGACCTAGAACAGCAATTATCAACCACTGTTGATAATTGAACTTTTAAAAACTTTTAAAAAGTTTTAAGAACTTTTAAAAGCGTAAGAACTTTTAAAAAATATTTTATGTGTTTATTTTTTAGAGAGCGGGAAAAGGGGGGAGAAAGAAAGGAAGAGAAACTTCAATGTGTGGTTGCCTTTCACATGGCCCCCGCTGGGGACCTGGCCCACAATCCAGGCATGTGCCCTGACTGGGAATCAAACTGGTGACCCTTTGGTTCACAGCCCACACTCGGTCCACTGAGCTACACCAGCCAAGGCTGCATAAGAATTTTTTACACGTGGCATACCTGACTATTTAGTCAAGGACGCTGACCTCTGTTCCCTTCCAGAGATGTCCAAACTTTTGGCATCTCTGGGCCACACTGGAAGAAGAAGAGTTGTCTCAGGCCACACATTAAATACACAAACACTAATAAAAACTGATGAGCACACACATGCACACAAAGGTTTGTGCATAATTTTCTTGATATCTGCCATCACAGATAAGCAAAAAGTCTTTGCATGATAACCCTAATTACGCAGCAGCCCTTTTGATAATCTTTTAAAATCGTCAAGCAGGTCCCACTTTTGTGACCACTAATATAGAAAATGAACATATCTTAGTAATAAAACTGAGTAATGTTTTAATGAATTTGTGATTGTGTGTTGGGCTATACTCATAGCCATCCTGAGCCACATGCAGTCAGTCTGTGGGCCTCAGGGTGGAAGCCCTGCTTTAGATTGTCCCAAAAAACAAAAACAAAAACAAAAACAAAAACAAAAGACAACAGCCAACACAACAATAGTTATCCAGTGTGAATGAATCAAAATTATACCTATTTTTGTCAAATCAGCAAAAAGTATAATTTTTGGTGTGCCACAAAATTTTAGTAATTAGTTTCTGTGTGCCATGAGATGAAAACGCTGAAAACTGCTGACCTAGAATGTGCCAAGCTTCATATCAGGCCCCTCCCTTATGGGTATTATTTAATTCTCCTAATACCTTTGCAAAGAAGATACTGTTTTTCCGTTTTACAAAACAGAAAACTGAGGCAAAGAAGAACTGTTTTGCAGACTTAGGACCACCTGATTTCAAAATCCCTGCTTTTTCTGTTGTGGAAGTGACTGGCCTTGTTGATAGCTGCTCTCTCCCTAAGGCCCTAGCAGTGCACTTTCACATCCAAGAAAAAACAGTTCCAGCAATGGTTTCTTTCCTGAAGATGTCTTGGTGCAACGGGAGAGGAGTTACACTGCACATCACACAGAAAAATCTTGCTCAAGTTCCGTGTAAAATCATCACTTTTCCTAGAGTTTTGCTTCCAGCTTTTGCCTCCTCCATTCCCTGGCTCTCTCCACTGAAGGAAAATTTCTCTCCTCCCTTCTAATACAATCTTTACCTTTAACACGCTCCTTAAAGATCCCACTTAGCAAGACAAAAGCTAACACAATACTTACTGACCCCCACCCCACACATCACTGTAGAGCCTATCATCCTGCCGTTAGTACAGATGTGGCGGAGCGGAGCGGCAGGTAGTGGGGAAAATTCAGACTAGCGACAGAGACTGAATACTTAATCGCCTGTGGAAGGGACCAGGCAGGTCACTCACTGTAAGTGTGAGATGCGGCTGGGTGTGGGGGAAGAGTGGACAGTAAGAACAAAGACCTGGTATGGGGTGGGGGGAGAAAGAATGGCATGTCAAGTAACAGACAGAACTCTGGGATGTCTGGGGCACAATGAGGAAGGAGGAGAGTGTTCTGTAGGCAGGGTACCTGCAGGCCACAGTAAGAATTTTGATTTCAAGCGTTATAGAAAAGCACTGGAGGTTTTTAGGCAGGGGAGTGACATGATTGATTTATATTTTGCTCTTGATGCAGTATAGAGAGATTATAGGAAAGCAAAAGTGGAAGTAGAAAGATCCTTTCATGTCAGTTTCATAAATCCTTACAAAGGAAGCAAAATTAGCTTTCAGCTTTAAATGGCCCAGAGTGATTACATTTTCATGGTACAAATGTGGTCTTTTTCTCAGATAATGTGTTCATTATCTGGGAACTATACTTATTAGATATCATTGCCAATGACCCATCAAGTAACCTTTCTTGGTAAGTTTTGTAAAATGTAGCAAGGAGTAAGTTATAGGAAAAGGCCAAGAGTCATTAATGCCCATTTAAGTGATTTAATGTAGGTGAATACTTACTGCTCTCAAAAATATGCTCTAAGAAACTTATTACTCTCTTTCTCATCACTCACTACTCTCCCAACACACAACTGAAGGTTGAAGGCTAAAATTCTACTAATTAATTTATATCTTGTGTGTCCAGTGAGGATGACAGTTTAGGTGTTCTTACCTAAGGCAGACGTTTACATCTGAATATGAAAACCTTTAGATCTTTAAAAGTCAAGTTTTAATACTTGATAAGCAGGTTGCATGCATTGGTGAGATAGGATAAAAAACTTAAGAAGGGGCCCTGGCTCATTGGATTGAGTGTCAACCTGCAAACCAAGGGGTCACCAGTTCGATTCCCAGTCAGGGCACATGTCTGGGTTGCAGGCCAGACCCCCAGTAGGGTCCTGCGAGCAGTAGGGGCCTGTGAGAGGCAACCACACATTGATGTTTCTCTCCCTCTCTTTCTCCTTCCCTTCCCCTCTCTCTAAAAACAAATAAATAAAATCCTAAAAAAATAAATTTAAGAAGGGATTTAGTAAAGACTTCAATAACATCAAAGATGGCTTCTGCTTCTTCCACAGCCATGCTTAGGTCCAGTCTTGCTCATGAGTCTTTGAAATAAATGCGCACACTTCATGTATTTAGTCTTCTTATTTGCTACCGGGTTTTCTTCATTTAATCTAATGGTCATCATATGTTGGCGGTCTCCAAAGCAAACATAGAAGAGGCCTTTGGCAAAAGACCATGACAAGTTTTATGTTTTATTTTATAACTAATACATTATAGGTAACCCAATAAATATTTTGTAATAAAATTATGTGGCTCTTATATTACAATTATAGAATCTGTAGTTTCTACAATGAGGAGTCAAACAATAATTTCTGTCTATGGCCCAAACTCATCCTATGCGTTAGATGGTGTAAATCATAAGCACCTATCATTGGAAAAAAACAATCCATCATTCAGAACCAAGTACTCATGAAGAACCTGCCATGTATCAAACACCATTAAACATGAAGAGGGATGCAGAATAATAGCTGCTGTAATATATTAAGCCTCCCATTTACCAGACTTTAAATATGTCCTACCAATTCTGTTCAAAATATCTGTTAGAAATAATTTCTTCAAATTACATTTTATGACAATCATAAGATCTTAAAATAAATATTTAATAAAATATATGCATCTGTACCTTTAAAGAACCACATGTAAATCTCTTGGGGGTGAGTAAAAGTAGTGACCTTTGTGTAAGTAGACAAGACATACAAAACTCTTTTGTGTTGTCAATCACAACGAAAGCATGGAAAAGTTAAAGGAAACATTGTGAGTACTTGAAACATGCAATGCCAACAGAAAAATTTTGAGTTGATATAAAATGCCAGTGATTTGTATGGCCTGGCGAGCCGTGTGTGTCATCTCTGGATTATGTACCGTAAACACTGGTTTAAAAGCAGTAGTCAGACTATGTAGACTGTCATCACATGTCAGCACATGTCAGTTCTGCCTGAGTGTGAAAGCAAAAACTAAAATACAGAAACACACGGAGTTGACAATATAAAATTGCTACTGTCCCACACCTAGATTCCCAAAGGCAATGTTACAAAAGGATGTTCAAAAGCCCATGAAATACTCCTTGTAATTTTACCTAATTTGGATTAGCTAGATCCTTCTTGGTTATTTAATATTTGTTTGAAGCCTATTAAGGACAAGAACTTTCACTGACTTATCAATAAAATGCTCTAGATGATGTAAATCTTTTTTTAAATTATTTCTATTGATTATGCTATTACAGTTTTCTCAATTTTTCCCCCTTTATCCTCCCTTCACCCTACCCCCCCACCCCAATCCTCTTGCATTCCCCACCCTTATTTCATGTCCATGGGTTGCACATATAAGTTCTTTGAGTCCTCTGTTTCCTATGCCATTTTTTATCTCTCCCCATCTATTTTATGCCTACTAATTATGCTTCTTCTTCCCTGTACCTTTCCCCCCCATCCCTCCCTTCCCCCTCCCCACTGAACTCCCTCTGTGTGATGTCCATTTCCCTGATTCTGTTCCTGTTCTGGTTGTTTGCTTAGTTTTTGTTTTCATTGGTTTTCTTTTCTTTCAGGTTCATTTGTTGATAGTTGTGAGTTTGTTGTCATTTTATTGTCCATATTTTTTATCTTCTTTTTCTTAGATTAAGTCCCTTTAATGTTTCATATAATAAGGGCTTGGTGATGATGAACTCCTTTAACTTGACCTTACCTGGGAGCACTTTATCTGCCCTTCCATTCTAAAGGATAGCTTTTCTGGATAGAGTAATCTTGAATGTAGGTCCTTGCCTTTCATGATTTGGAATACTTCTTTCCAGTCCCTTCATGCCTGCAAGGTTTCTTTCAAGAAATCAGCTGACAATCTTATGGGAACTCCTTTGTAGGTAACTGTCTCCTTTTCTCTTGCTGCTTTTAGGATTTTCTCTTTGTCTTTAATCTTGGGTAACTTAATGATGATGTGCCTTGGTGTGTTCCTCTTTGGGTTCAACTTCTTTGGGACTCTCTGGGCTTCCTGGACTTTCTGGAAGTCTATTTCCTTTGCCAGATTGGGGAAATTTTCCTTCATTATTTGTTCAAATAAGTTTTTCAATTTCTTGCTGTTGTTCTTCTCCTTCTGGCACTCCTATAATTCAGATATTGGAACGTTTCAGGTTGTCCCAGAGGATCCTCAGCCTCTCTTCATTTTTCTTTTGTTATTGTTTCTTCGTTCTGATCCAGTTGGATATTCATTTCTTACTTTTGTTCCAAATCATTGCTTTGAATCCTAGTTTCTTTCTTGTCACTGTTGGTTCCCTGAATATTTTGCTTTATTTCATTTTGGGTATCTTTCATTTGTCCTTTCTTTTTTCAACCAGGCTCAATCAGTTCTGTGAGCATTTTGATTACCAGGGCTTTAAATTCTTCATCAGATAGGTTGGCAATCTCTTCATCTCTGAGTTCTTTTTCTGAGGTTTTGCTGTATTCTTTTTTGGTCCATATTTCTTTTTCTTGGCGCAGCTGATAGGTTGTAAGGGGGCGGGGCCTTAGGTATTCACCCAGGCAGGGCAACCCTCCTTGCTGCACTGCCTGTGTGGGAGGGGCCAGAGAGGGAACAGTGCAGCTTGCCTGCATGTCTCTAGCCCAACTTTCCAACAGACTCCGGTGCCAGAGTGGAAGTATCTCCCACCACAGCAACCCCAGCCTTAGCCCACAGGCAGCTCTGAGTCTCAGTTTTCCCCTTAAGTCACTCCCTCCTGCGCAGCTCCACTGAGCTTGGCAGTCAACCCTGTCCCCTAGCCTCCTCGCCTTGGTTTTTCTGAGTTGGCCTGCGAGGTCCTCCTTACTGCTCTGGTTGTTTTGGTTGATTTTTTCTTCAATTCCTTGGTTGTCGGAGTTCCATGCAGTTTGATTTTCTGGCACTATTCGTTGTTTATTGATTTTAGATTGGTCTTTATCCTCCTTTTGGTTGTGCAAGGAAGCGAAGGCTTTCTACCTATACCTCCATCTTGACCGAACTCGTAGATGATGTAAATCTTAACCCCCACCTATGAAAAGAATTAAATTAGTCAGCCACCCAGTATGAAATATTTGTCAAGCCTGATTAAACATTGCAAGAGGTGTAAATCACAGTTACGATTTATTGAGCATTTCCTGTTTGCTAGAATCTTAATTTCTACAGCATCTAATGTTATCCTAACAATATCCCTTCAGGTAGCTAGCTCTTATTACTTTATTTCCCAGAGGCAAAATGGAGGCTCAGAGATGAGCCACTTGTCCAAATTAATAAAGCAAGCGAGTGGATAGAATATAAAGCCCATGTGATTCTAATTTTTGCTGTTCTTTAATAACACAAAACTGAATTTTAAAATATAATCCTGGTGTCCATTAAAACATTAGGCTTTACAACAAAGGAATAAGAATACGGGTTTTAGTATTGGCTCCAATGCTATGCCACTGTGTGCAACTTAGGAGTGTGGTTCCATCTTTTGAATTTCAAGTTTCCACATATGTGAAATGATCATGTTGAACCAAACAATTTTCACAGTCCCTTCCAGCTTCAACATCCCACCACTCTATTAAAAAAAAAAATCCTGGCTCTGGAATTGGACACCCATTTCCCCTGTATTCTGGTAATAGTAATCCACATATATTTAGGGGGGACCACCCCTTCCTCTCTCTCAGCATAATGTCTACTTCTGACCTCAGAATCTGATGCCCGGTTGAACACATGACTTACGCAGACAAATTAGAATAAATTCCAGGAGTTGTTTCTGGCTCATTAGAAGAAATCATCCATGATTGCTAACAGTAAGGATAATGAGTTAGTTCCATGCCTAATAGCAGATCTTCCTCTGAAGTGTTCAGTTTCTTGAGGCAGTACATTTTCTGTTCTGCTAAGCCAGTTTAAATAAGTATTGGGTTGGCCAAAAAGTTCATGAGGTTTTTTCCATAAAATAAAAGACACACTTTTCATTTTCACCAATAACTTTATTGATTTGGATATTTTGAGTATGTTAGCTGATCTCCTGCGTGATATAACATTGATTGTTCTCAATTAATGTCTTGATTTGATTGCTATCAATTTCAACTGGCCTACTTAACCATACAGCATCGTCCAGCAAGAAAACTCTAGGATGAAACTTCGTAAAACACTCTTGGCATGTTCCATCAGCCCCAGCACCTTCTCTGTACACTGCACAGATCTTTTTTTGCATTTCAGTTCTATCTTTACCTTTCTTGAAGTTATAAAGCCTAATTGCCAAAATGCCATTTATTTTCTTCAGTCTTCAATATTAAAATGGCTATAAAAATTCAACAATTTTGATAAGTTTTTAAAAATTGCACATCAATATGACAGCTGTCACAATACAATCGAACAAAATTGTTTCATATGAAGTTAAAGACAACTAAGCACAGACTTCCAGTCAAGATGGCAGCATAGTTAAAGATGGAATACCTCCTCACACAACCACATCAAAATTACTACTAAATTATAGAACAACCATTGCTCAGAACCAACAGAAATAAAGTTGAATGGAAGTCTGACAACTATAAAATTAAAGAAACCACATCCATCCAGACTGGTAGAAGGGGTGGGGATGTGGAATGGGCTGGTCCCACATCCATGTGTGGCAGATAAAAATTTAGGAGGGATACCTCAGGAGTGGGGAGCCCTAGCCCAATACCAGGCCTACCAGCCCAGGGTTCCATTGCCAGGAAGATTAGTTCCCACAAGTCCTGGCTGCAAAAACCAGTGGGTACTGATTCTAAAAGAAACTTCTAGAATCCCAAGCAGTCCCTCTTAAAGAACCCATACACAGACTTACTCAGACTCACTCCCTCTGAGCTCCAGCACCAGGGTAGCAGCTTGAAAGGTACCAGAGGCATACAGGGAGGAACTGAAGTGTCTGGCATCAAGGTGAGAGATGGGGGACAGCTTTCTTTCAGAGAGAAAGGTGGTCAGGGGCCACTGTCTCTTTTCTGAGCCCTCTCCCTCCGGACCCACAGAGTCTACAGGTAGGTGCCATATCTGAGATTCCATCAAAGCGGCTAACACTGTTTGGCCCACCCTGGAGATACCCTGAGGCTCCATCCCACCCAACATATGGGCCACCTAAGTTGTTAACAGAGACTTTTCCAAAGATTGGTTGGTCTTGGCTCTTGTTTCACAATGTCCTAAATCCACTTAAACAAACAATAGCTGGCCTCAGTGAGCCCCCAGACCTCTTACCTCTTGCTAAGTGGCCCCAGGTCCAGCACTAGCAGCAGCCAGCCTAGATTCACAGCTTGGCTTTGCCTGGGAATCTCTAAGCACAGCACAAGTAGCAGTGGTCTCAGATTGCTTTATAGCCAGGCAGGGTGGCCGCAGGCAGAACACATGTAGGGGCTGACCAGGGCCTGTACCACCCAGGGAAACCCCATGGCCAGTGCACCCAGTGGGCAACTATAGACCACATTGGAACACCCCCCCCCCTCCACCCCCTGCACAGCTGATGCTCAACAGAGGGCAAAGATTGGTGGTCAGTGGTCACAGCCAGACCTTTTACCTGACTGGCCTGGGTAAATTCCTCCTAATGACTTGCCAACAAAAATCAAGGCTTAACTACAAGACAAGTGTGTACTCAGCCCACACAAAGGCTGCACCTTGAGTACCCAGCTTGGGTGATAGAGGAGGCTGTGCCACTGGATTCTACAGGACACCAACTACATTAGGCCATGCTACCAAGACAGGGAATCATAGCATCTCTACCTTATACATAGAAACAAACACAGAGAGGCTGCCAAAGTGAGGAGACAAGGAGACATGGTCAAAATGAATGAATAGATCAAAATTCCAAAAAAAGAAGTAAACAAAAGAGAGATAAGCATTCATTTGAAGATGTACAGTTCAAAACACTGGTTATAAGGGTGCTCAAGGAACGTAGTGAGGACCTCGACAGCATAGAAAAGATCCAGTCAGAAACAAAGGATACACTAATTGAAATAAAGAACAATTTACAGGGAAACAACAGTAGAGTGAATGAAGCTGAGAATCAAATCAATGATTTGGAACATAAAGAAGCAAAAAATCAACCAATTGGAAAAACAAGAAGAAAAAAGAATCCAGAAAAACGAGGATAGTGTAAATAGCCTGTGGGACAACTTCAAGCATTCCAACATTTGCATCATAGAGGTACCAGAAGGATAAGAGAAAAAACAGGAAAGAACATTTCCCTATTTTGGTGAAGGAAACAGACATGTAAGTTGAAGAAGCACAGAGAGTCCCACACAAGATGGATACAAAGAGGCCCACTCCAAGACATCATCATTAAAATGCCCAAGGTTAAAGATAAAGAGAGAATCTTAAAAGTAGCAAGAAGAAAGGAGATAGATAGTTACCTACAAAGGAGTTCCCATAAGACTGTCTGCTGATTTCTCAAAAGAAACTTTGCAGGTTAGAAGGGATTGGCAAAAAATATTCAAAGTCATGAAAAACAGGGACCTCCAACCAAGATTGTTCTGCCCAACAAAGCTATCATTTAGAATTGAAGGGCAGAAAAAGAGCTTCCCAGACAAGGAAAAACTAGGAGTTCATCATCACCAAACCTTTATTATATAAAATGTTAAAGGGACTTATTTAAGAAAAAGAAGATAAAAATTATGAACAATAAAATGGATATATATATATATATATAGATATATATATCTGAATCTAAAAAAGCAAACAAGAAGAAGAGACAGAATCATGGATATGCAGAGTATTTTGATGGTTGCCAGAGGGGAAGGGTTGTGGGGGAATGGGTGAAGAGGTGAAGGGATTATGAAGTACAAATAGATAGTTACAGAATCGTCAAGTACAATATAGGAAATGGATTAACCAAAGAACTTATATGCATGACCCCTGGACACGAACAATGGTGGGGATTGCCTGAGGTGGTGGGGGGTGCTGGGTGAAGGGGCAGCAAAGGGAGAAAATCAGGACAACTGTAATAGTATAATTAATAAAATATAATTTTAAAAAAGACAACTAAGCACTACTGGAGCCATCTTATGGAAAAAACCTGATGAACTTTTTGGCCAATAAAATTTCTGTCTATTGGTTCATAGGTGCTAATAAGGATATCCTTGAAGAAATGGGCTGGATTTGCATTAGAAGAAGACTTTTGTGGGCAAACAGCTATGCCCAAAATCTCTGAGATGGGAATGACTCCCTTAACTGGATTGGAAGCAAAGTATGAAGTTGCAGTTAGATATCAGGAAGGAAAAGTTGTATAAGACCTAATTGTCATAGATTTTGAAATCCTCCAGGAGGATTTTAGACTTGATGCTTATGTCAGATATATTTTTCAAAAAATGCCTTTATGATGTTTTCTTTTCTACCTCTCTTCTTCCAAATCTTGCCATTTTTGGATCTTCTCCCATTGATTTTGGGTGAGTTTTTGGAACTTCCTCAACAAATAGAATGCAATTAAAGTGACACTACATTAGTTCTAAGGTTAGATCAATAAAAAGCATTATAGTTTCTACCTGTTTTTTCCTCTTTCAGGACGTGCGCCCTTGGAACTACACTCCCTGTTGATTTGAAGGCCAGCTAGCAGGGGACAGCCATGTGTAGGCCTTCTGGTTGACAGCTTCTGTAATAAAAACATTATCTCTGTCCCTACCTCTAAAACCTTGGAATTACCTAAGTGGTATGAGTATCGTTGTTCCTCATTTTGTTCCCTGATAGGTGACTAAGGGTGGGCCCTTAGATAGTTTAAATAAAGAAGATGACTCAGGACAAAAGGTGACCACTCCAGAAAAACCACCTATCTGGCTAGAGGATTTGGCTTTTGATATTTGACCAACCTACCAGGAGGACTGGGGAGCTGGGGATTGAGTCACATGGCCAATGATTTAATTAACCATGCCTATGTAGTGAAACCCTGATGAAAACTCTGGACACTGAACTTTGGGTGAATTTGCACAGTTGGTAATACTCTGCATATTGTCACACAATGACGTGCTGGGAGAGTAGGCCCAATGTAAGCACTAGAAGGGCCGAGTCAGAGAAGGAGAAGTAATGATGGAAGCAGAGTTAGTTCAGAGCGACATGAGGAAGGGGTCACGAGCTAAACATTGTAGACGGCCACTAGAAGTCAGGAAAGGCGAGGAGACTGATTCTTCCCTAGAGCCCCCAGAAGGAAGATGGCACTACAGGCAAATCTTATTACTTCTGAACTCCAGAACTGTAAGACAATAAATTTGTGTATTTTAGATTGCTAAGTTTATGATGATTTTCTCTACGGCAGTAATAGGAAACTAATGCAAATACAGCGGCCTCCCTTATATGCAGGGAGTAAATTCCAAGATCCCCAGTGGATGCTTGTAATAGTGGATAGTACTGAACCCTATATACTATGTTTTTTCTTATATGCACATATGTAATTTTTCACTTAAAGGAAGTACTTTATGGCTTCTCTTTGGCATATCTGAATTGCCAGAATCACTACTCTTGTTCTTTAGGGCCATTATTAAGTAAAGTAAGGTTTACTTGAACACAAAAACTGTGAGACTGTGACAGTCAATCTGATAACTTGGACAGCTATTAAGTGACTAATAGGTGGGTAGCATATACAGTGTGGGTACACTGGACAAAGCCATGACTCACACTGAAGGTGGAACCAAATGGAATAGCATAAGATTTCATCATACTACTCAGAATGGTGTGCACTTTACAACTTAATTACTTGCTTATTTCTGAAATTTTCCATTTAATATTTTTGAACTGCTTTCCTAGGGCTACCACAACGAAGTATCAGAAACTGACTGGCTTAAACAACACAAATTTGTCGTTTTACAGTTTGGGGACCAGAAGTCCAAAATCAAAGTATCAGCAGGGGCCATGCTCCCTCAAAGGCAGTAGGGAAGGGTCTGTTTCAGGCCTCTCTTTGAGCTTCTGATAGTTCCTTGGTCTGAGGCAGCATAGTCAAAATCTTCACACGACATTCTCCCTGTGTGTGTCTGGCTTCAAATTTCCACTCTTTATGAGGACACCAGTCATATAGGATGAGGGGCCCACCCTTCTTCAATATGACCTTTTTTAAACTCATTCCCTCTTCAAAGACTCTATTTTCAAATAAGGTCACATTCTGAGGTACTGGGTTAGGACTTCAACACATGGATTTTGCGATGACACAGTTCTACCCATAATGGGGTTGTAGGTCCCAAGAGACTCAAAGCAAGTCTTGTCAAGAAGATGGGCAGGGTAATGATAACAGCTACTTTTATTCTCACAGGGACTCTCTAAGGAGGTGTTTTTATTTCCTGCTCAGAGAATTTTATTTCCTGCGCAAACTGAGTCTGAAGGCGGGTATGCAATCTCTCCACGTTATCGCAGTTCCACAGGGCCAGAGCTGGGAGCGTACCGAGATTTGTCTGGCTCTGAAGCCCGAGCTTTTCCTCACCTCCTGGAATTGTGCAAAGAAGAGAAGGCCTGGTTTGTAGGCCCAGTTCTGCAACAGAAAAGACATTCAATAAATCACTTAACTTCTCTAGGGCTTAATTTTCTCTTCAGCAAAATGAGTCTAATAATAATATGTGGGGAAGCACAAGTACTTCATAAACTGTAAAGCATCCTACCTCTGTAATAAGTGTTATTAAGAGTGGCATCAACATAAGGCAAAGACAATTAACATGTTCCCAGCGGAGAATGATGATATATTTGTGTCCCCTAGGTTTTCAGAGTTTGTGTTGCTTTTAGGACTCTACCCTCCTTATGGGGTCTTGCCATTAGCCCGCACACCTATCTCCTGATCTTTCCTCAACTTAGACCTGAATTTTGTTAACTACTTGCCATGAGTGGACAAATAATTTTCAGGTTACTTTTTTAAAAACAAGTTTTCTAACTTAACACCATTGTTTTATTGAGATGGTTCTTTGGGTAGCTGTGAAAAAAAGTGTCCTAGTTCAGGCTGCTATAACCAAGTACAATAGACTGGGTGGCTCATAAACAACTGAAATTTATTTCTCAGTGTTCTGGAGGCTAGAAGTCCAAGACCAAGTTTCCAGCTGATTACCTGTCTGGTGGGGCCTGCTTCTTGGTTTATAGATGGCGGAAGGAATAAGAGAGCTCTCTGGGGTCTTTTTTTTATAAGGACACTTAATCCTGTTCATAAGGGTTCCACTCTCATGACCTAATCACCCCAAAGACCCCATTTCCAAATACCATTATTTTGGGGCTTAGGATTTTAATGCATGACTTTGGGGGGGCATGCAAATATTCCATCTATCGCATACAGAAAGTGGAGCATTAGATCTTTTCAGAAGCTTGTTAAATCTGTCCTTTGCCAGCTGATCTGTTGTCAAACTGTGAAAGAGCAAACACACAAACAAAAGACCAATTAATTCACCTGACAACTTCACATAAATCTATTTTTTAGCCTAGCTTTTATTTACTTTTTTGATATTGAGAAAAAATACATGTTTATTATGAAGAACTTAAAGATACACAGTAAGTACAAAGAAAATAAACCCCATCAGGAATCCCATATCTCATATCTGTTTCCCTAGAGAAAGCAACTGTTAAACGTTTTGGTTATTTATGAAAAATTGAACTTATATGAACATTTTCTTTTTTAAAAAATATTTTATTGTTGTTCAGTTACAGTTGTCTGCATTTTCCCCACCACCACTTCCCCCCACGAATATTTTGCTTTTTAAATTCATTATGGTATTTCCATGCCTTTCATGACTTGGTTTTTAATTATTACATAATAATCTAGGCTATTAATGTATTCTAATCCATTTAACCAATTCTCTATGGGATAATATTCAGATCATTTCTATGTTTTTGCTACTCTAACCAGAGCTTAGAAAAATATTCTTTTACTTAAATATATACATTCTAAGGATATACCCTGAGAAGTGAAAATACTGGGCTAGAGCTTTCTTTACATATTATTGTATCACTCAGGCAACAGAAACCATTGCAGGAGTTTACTGCAAGGCCTTGGGCATCCCACAGATTTGTCAGGAAAGCTAGAGCCTCAGGCTGAGAAGAGGGGCAGGAATGAAGGAAAGCTGTGCAGCAAGAGACCCAGCCAAGGCCACACCACAGATCAGTGCAGTGAGGATTCCTCTGCCACTGTCCTTGAGGCTGAATGGGAGCTGTACTTGCTTTGCTACCGTTGCTGGTGCTGAGCCTGGATATTGGACACTAGACTTCGGACTCCATGTGGGGACCACAGCCTTATGGGTCCTCAAAACTGGATGCTGCTGCTGCAGCCAGAAAGTGTTCTGTTCTCTCCCAGCTTGACACCATGACAGGCAGCAGACACACAATCTTGGGTCAAGTGACCAAGTCTAGGGGCTGGCAATGAGAGTAATTGGGGGTTGCACTTGGGGACAGAGAGTACCCTGGTGGGTATACCTCCCATAGAGAGAGATGAGCTCGGCCTTCTTCCAAGATGTACGACATGGGAGAGTCCACTCACTCTCAATTTGATAGGCAAAAAATAGTACCTTAATATTATTTTAATTTGTATTTATTTATTTGCTAGAGATGATGGACCTTTTGGATAGACCCATTGGTGGTTTGTCTTTTTTCTTCAGTTAACTATATAATCATATCTTTTGATGTCTTTTCTATTTGAATAATTAGCTTTCTATTGGAGTACTTATCTGTCTTTTTTGTAAGTGCTCCTTTAACAGTGAGATTATGAATGCTTGGACAGCTATATATGTTTCCTCGTTCCTCTAATTTGACCTTTAACTTCATTTAGGAATTTTTAATTTTAGCCTGCAGAAGTTTGCCAGTTTCATAGAGTTAAGTCTATCCTCTTTTTTCCCCATTATGTTTTCTTACTTTGCTTTTAAATCAGGAGTTAGATAAACATTCACCTGTATTTTCTGGCCAATCCAAGTAAATCTAATTTCTAAATCTTCAGATGAACTAGTGAAACTGTTATAAATTTGCAGAAGGCAGATCTACATTCTAGATCATGAGAGAAATCCAACAAAATCCAGAAGAAGCCACACAGGATTCCCTTTAGGAGAGGTGTTTTAATTGTTTTAATTGCCTCCTCCTCACCCCATCAGTGAGAGAGGGATTCCTGCTTTAGGGTTATGGGGATGGCCAAACACTCGACACCTGATACTGGACAGATGAGATCAACAGCAGTTTATTGATCATATACCCTTACAGGCTGGGCAGGTGGACAGCGAACGGCATGCCAGGCCATATGGGGGTTACACTTGGGGACAGGCTGAACAAGCAGGGGCTGTGGAAGGTGGACTTTGTAGTGTTAAGAAGGAATGGCATCCCCCAATTCCCACAGAAGGGTGTGATTGGCTTGTATGAATAGTTTTGTTAGCTGGCACGGAACTGAAACCCCTTACTCAGGCATGGCAGGCACTGTACCCGGTCCCTTTGATAAGAAGTGCTGTTTGGCAAGGAGACCTTATCCACAAGAACAGAGTAGGGAGGGGAACTTGCAGTTAGGCCATTAAGGACCTCTGGATTTTATAAGATATCAAGGCAGCACATAATATGGAGCCCTAATTTCAAGACTTACGCAGTAATAGCACTTCAGGACATTGGCCGATGACAGGCTCCAATGGTTAGAAGGAGAGAAAATTCCAGGAGAGAAACTTAGGTCCTGTGCAAAAGTTACTTTATACCTTCAGAAATTAGAGATCTCAAAGCAAAGTGGCAGAAGGAAAACAAATTGTCAAGTCAGGCTGGGAGTGGGGCGTGGGCAAAATGGGTGAGGGGGGTCACAAGGTACATACTTCCAGTTATAAAACAAATAAGTCTTGGGGGTGCAATTACAGCCTGGGGACTATAGTTAATAATACTCTATTTCATATTTGAAAGTTGCTAAGAGAACAGATCTTGAAAGTTCTCATTACAAGAAAAAATTAATAACTGTATACAGTGGTAGATGTTAACTAGACTTACTATGGTAATCATTTTCATATATATACAAATATCAAATTATTATGTTGCATACCTGAAACTAATAAAATGTTGTATGTCAATTCTGTTTCAGTAAAAAGAAACAAGAGAAGAAAGGGTGGAGAGAGACATGGTGGAGTCAAAGGACTGAGCGAAGAAGGGTCCCATCCATGGAGCCTCTCAGGAGACTGCCCAACTTACGCCCAGTGAATTCAGTAATGGAGACAGTGTGTATCTGTAACTTAACCTGCCCTCCACGAAAAGTGTGTACCCTTCGGTCAATGTTGCACTGTGAGGAAAGGAAAAGAGAAAGTGAATCCTGCAGTTCTGGGCTCTAGAGACCCACATATCCTGTCACTCAGGTGATGACAGCTATAGGAAGCAGCCAGAGAGACTTCTGGGGGCTTCCCAGGGATGTTTTGTCTGGCCTGACAGAAGGTGCTGGGTGGTGCTTTCCGAACAAACCCAGGGTTGACAGCAGAAAGTACAAGGCTGCATATTACCTGCTTTTCATCCAGTATTTGACAAGCACCTATCACTCAGAATTTTGTGTGAGGTTGCATAGGACAGAACCCCTTCCCCCAAGGAGTTCCTAATGTGCTAGGGGAAAGAGTATAATTTTATATAAAATGACAATGTAGGAAAGTGTATTAATATGTTTCAAGAAGAAGAGCATAGAAAAAGAATGTTATAATAAGAGTCAGTATATTTCCCTTACATTGTTTACATTCTATGCTTTAAATAACTTACCATACAAAACATATGTGGTGAGATAGTTTTTTGTTAATTTTACGAAATTTATTGGGGTGACATTTGTTAATAAGATTATATAAGTTTCAACTATTTAATTCTATAATACATTATCTGTCCATTGCATTTTGTGTTCACCACCCAAAGTCAAGTTTACTTCTATCACCATATGTTTTACCCCCTTTATTCTCTTCTGCCTCCTCCCAGGCCTCTTCCCTTCTGGTAACCACCATACTGTTGTCTGTGTCTATGAGTGTTTCTGTTTGTTTGTTTGTTGCTTTCTGTTTTATATCCTATATATGAGTGAAATCATTTGGTTCTTACTTTTTCCAGTGAGACGCTTTCTTGACCTATGAGCTGAATCTCTCATGTACCCACAAGCAAATAACGGCTAAAGTTTCTTACTGCTTTAGAATGTGTACACTTCAGTCCAGGTGTGTAAGGCACCAGTTGGGGGGGGTACAGTAGAGAGGTCTCACTCACTCTCGCTTTGTTCTGAGCAAAGTGACAGCCCCTGAGCCTGTCAGTGTTCAGTCTCTCCAATCCTTCAGACATCCTTGCTGTGGCCGTTCCCTTTGTTCCCTTCTGGCCCCACTGCAAGACACTTTGCAGTACCCCAGGGCAATAATTAGAGGGATAAATTGGGCTTTGGTCACTTGGAGGAAAAGCCAGGTGAATCCAGAGGGTCTGAGCCAGCTGGAGGGTTTCCTGGTATACCTTTTTTCACTTCAGCCAAACTCCAGTCCAAGGGGAGAGTTTGAATCACACTGGGTAGGTTTCTGTCCTTCCCGTCCATAGCACTTGATTATATCAACATTGGCTCAAGAGTTCTGCCCCAGTTTCATGTCGTCCTTGGTCCCTAGCTCAGTGGGGGGCAGTCACGGCTGTCCCTCAGTCACCTGTGGGGATTTTAACTATACAAGCCCAGGTCCTGTGCACAGAGATTGTGAGTTAGAGCGTCTGGGTCTTGTCCTACAAAATCTGCGTGTCAGAGTTCAGATGAAGAACAGGCATTTACTTAACATGAAGGGAAAACTTTAAACAATCATAGCTGATCAATAATATAACCGTCCTTTCTGTGAACTCATTGTTACTGGAAGATTTCCAGCAGAGGCCAAATATATGAACCATTACTCCTCTTTCTCCATCATAAAACATAACTATTCCCTAATGCAGCTTTTCTACATTATCTCATTAATCTGCGTAAGTGTCCTATGGGATAGATGTCATTATCACTCTCATTTTGCAAATGAGAGAAGTGAGATCTAGGGAGTGTAAATAATTTGCCTAAGATCAAATAGTCAAGAAAAGATGAAAGCAGGGCTACTGTGGGGATAATTCCTGATCTGCTACCCCATGTGTCCTCAATTTGAAGAAATGTGCTGACCTAGGGAGATGACTGGGAGCCAAGGCCATTTGTCAGTTTATTCAGGGATCCTTAGATCTAATGGAGATTAGAGTGGGATGGGGTGGGGTCACCAGAGCCAGAGAATTTGCTGCTGCAGATTTTTCTTTGCTAGTCTCTCTTGCTTACCCATCTTGGGTGCTTGACTTCTGCTTGGTAATCACAGAGGAAATAATTGCTACCGTTTCTTAAAGGCTTTCCATGTGCCCAGGACTTTGTGGACTGAGTTATATGAGCTCATTTAATCATTACAGCCATCCCAGCAGAAAGGTATTAGATTCGTTTTACAGATGCAGAAACTGAGGCTGAATGTCTCGCCCAGGGTCATGTAGCAAGCCATGAATCAAACTCAGATGTATTTGTGGTCAAAGCCTGTGCTTTACAGATAGGTCTCTTTTTGGGCAGTATGTTCCGAAGGGCAGGTATGGTCTACAGGGATTATTTGCACACTGGGTGTTTCCCACTATCTCTGTGTAGACAATTGTGTAAGCCCAAGGGAGCACTGGGAGGACTATTTCAAACCCAAAGGTAACATTTTATTGGGGAATTTGCAACCAGAACAATTAATAAATGTAAGAGGCTCCAGGATTTCTGAAATTCAAGTGACTATTAGAGCCACAGCAGGTACAACATAAAACATGCTGAGATGGAAAGAATTGTGTGTGTGTGCACATGTGTGTGCACACATACACATGCACACTCATATGATTGCATGGTGTACATCAGGAGCATGGGTTGCGGCCCTGTCTGCCACTGTACATTTAAGAAAGTCCAAAGAAAAAGTAGGCAGACCCAGGGCTTTTCGAGGACATGCTTTTACTTTACAGATGAAGCAGGTTGCCTGACACTTAGGTCTTCTAAAAAGTCTTGAAACCAACTCCCCTCTCCTCATCCTCCAACCTCAAGCCCTGGTTGGCGGCTCTGGATCTCCTCAGGCTACATTCATATCACCAACCCCATCCCTGAGGGCCCCTGAGCTTCCCAGAAGGGCCTCGGGTCTGCAGTGCTGGCCTGGAGGCCCAGGGGAGGCCACAAGCTCATGCTCCTGGGGTCTCCAAAGACCACTGCTACCTTTCAGGGCTCAGAACCCCAGAAAAATCAAGACTTCCAAAGGGCACGCTACTTTTCCCTTCTGCGCTTAGGAGTACAGTCTCATTTAAAGCATGAAATGGAAAATTGTGTCCACTTTGCTACTCAGAATAGTACTTTTAGCCCTAAAGGGTGCCTCTTGATATCCTCCTCTTACGCTTTCTAACACTGAATGTGCCACCTGTATGTGTAGTCCTCTGGCCGTACCCTCCCCAGTGCTGAGGGTCTGGATGTGCACAGAAGCCTTTAGGTACTAGGTGCTCTGGGGAGGAAATGCATGATGGCACAGGCCTTTTGGGCAGGCAGCCTCGTTCAGGAAGTTGTTAATTCGGCACATGACTTTGGACTCAGACAGACTTGAGTGTAGATCCTGCCCCTGCCCCTGAATAGCTGTATGCTCTTGGGAAGGTCACATGCTTCTCTGACCTTTGTTTTCTCCTCTGGAAAATGAAGGCACTAATGCCTGCTATGCATTATATGCTAATATATATTACATGCTAATGAGCACTATGTATTTCCAGTAGGAGGATGATAAAAACTGAACAAGGAACCACATTTGTCATTTATAGCTCATTGTGAGTGAGTTTAATTAAAACCTTGCCAGAAAATCAGGGATAAGGAAACGGAAGTTGAGGGCTCTGAAGGTGAGGAAGTGTGTCTTTCTCCAGTCTGCTTCAAACACAGAGTCCCTGCGCACCTGGGAGCCAAATCGGGCCACGTCTTGTACACCTGAGGCAGGTGGGCTGGCCACAGTTCGTGCCTCACAACTGATGGTGGCCCGGCGATCTCAACCTGCAGCTGAGTTCTCTTTACTGCTCTTCTTACCAAAAGACTTCTTACTTATATCAGCTATGGAGGGATTTTATCTGTTTGTCATCTTCAATAAAAAGTGACTCCAACAACGCAGTGTAAGGTTAATGTGTCCCAAGAAGCAGACCTGTTGTCTGTCTGGTTTTGTTTGCTTTTATTGCTTTTGAAATCCAGCGTTCCTCTTCTCGTTGCTGGCTTGAGTTTCAGGGCGGTACTGGTTTCTCTCAAGTGGATTATTATTTGGAGTTAATTGAAAAAACAAAGCTGGCTAAAGAAGGGTCAAGCTAGTCCTAAAGAGAATTGCAATAGGAATAAAAGGGTCACACATAGGTCAGATGGGTACCCAAACCTGGTTTGGGTATTCCAGATATTGACTTCCGAGCACCTGTGTTTCAAGGTGAGCATGGGGCAGTGCCTAAAATCTTATAATGGATGCAGCATGTCAATGAGGTTGAATAGAACAGAGCTGAAATGTTGGCTGTGATTCCTGGTGCTTCCAAGATGTCCCCACAGTATATTGAGAATCGTGTTTGTAGGCAGGGCAAAGCCGTGAAGCATACAGAGTTTGTCTCGAGCCCATCTTTTCCATATCCAGCTGGGAAACTCAGACTACCCCCGCACTAAAATCACCATTGTCGCTTCCCACTTCAGCCTGCCCAAAGATCTAACTTATTTGTATCCCATTTATTCAAGTCCTGATCCTGTTTTTAAAATTAATGCTTTAACATATGACTTCTTCCTACGTAAAGTATTTGGATTTTAATGAGGGTCTTCTGTTGAAACCAAACAAGTCATCCTAATGGTGGAAGTCAGGCAGCAGGACAGATACTTCAGGATAGATTGTCCTTCAGTTCCCTTCAAGTCCTACACGGAGGCAGCTGTCTGTTCTGGCTTGGCAGGGCTGGCGCAGTCACAGATCTTTGCTGTGGAGTCAAGGTAGGTCAAAGGGCAGCAGTGCACCAAATGGAACCGAGAATAGAAAACAGCACATGGAGATGGCATTTTGTCCATGGATTGGGGATTACTATCCTAAGCAGCCAGGATTTTTCCAGTAGAGTTTTATACAGTAAAACAAATGTGTTCTGCACTTTTAGTGTTTAAATAAACATGGGGGATTTATTTCTGGCCATAATGTAAATTGGTGATGTAGAAAGTTATGAAAAAAGAATTCATGCTAAAACTTCAGACCTCCTGGTTTCTGTCAGTGTGCCGTGTGCTTAACTAACACTGGTTTCTATATAAATAACTAACCTCTTAAACAATATTTGTAAGATATTTTACTTTAAGAATTCCCCCATTTAAAAAAAAAGGTACTGTTAATGCAAACAAAAGTTTATGGAAGCTAACATGAGTAGACCAAGGGTAAAATGCAATATATTCCCATTTGAGCTTTTAATTTTCTGTATTTGTGTTTAGAATTACAATTAAACACATGAACCAAGATGTCCCTTCCTAAAATGTACCCTGGAGTAGTGGCTCTCCAAACTGCTTTCACTTTGACCTTCAGTAATAAATCTTTTTTACCACGTGGTCCAATACACACATATACACACACAATGGAAGTTTCCTAAAATAAAGCTTACACTTGTTTTTTTTATCTTTTTTAAATTAATTATGCTGTTACAGTTGTCCCATTTCCCCCCTTCACTCCCCTCCACCCTGCCCACCCCCTCCCACCCACATTCCCCCCCTTAGTTCATGTCCATGTGTTGTAAGTTCTTTAGTGTCTACATTTCCCATACTGTTTTTGCCCTCCCCCTGTCTATTTTCTACCTACTGTCTGTGCTACTTGCTCTCTATATCTTTTCCCCCTCTCTCCTCCTCCCCCTTCCCTGTTGCTAACCG
>PVIA01002239.1:93010-221593 GCA_004024845.1 Tonatia bakeri
TGATCTCCATTTCTGTGGTTCTGTTCCTGTTCTAGTTGTTTGCTTAGTTTGCTTTTGTTTTAGGTATGGTTGTTACTAACTGTGAGTTTGAAGTCTTTTTTTATTGTTCATATTTTTAATCTTCATTTTCTTAGGTAAGTCCCTTTAACATTTCATATAATAAGGGCTTGGTGATGATGAACTCCTTTAACTTGGCCTTATGTGAGAAGCACTTTATCTGCCCTTCCATTCTAAATGAAAGCTTTGCTGGATAGAGCAATCTGGGGTGTAGGCCCTTGCCTTTCAGGACTTGGAATACTTCTTTCCAGCCCCTTCTTGCCTGCAAGGTCTCTTTCAAGAAATGAGCTGACATTCTGATGGGAACTCCTTTGTAGGCAACTGTCCCCTTATCTCTTGTTGCTTTTAGGATTCTCTCCTTCATTTTTACCTTGGCTAATGTAATTATGATGTACCTTGGTGTGTTCCTCCTTGGGTCCAACCTCTTTGGGACTCTCTTAGCTTCCTGGACTTCCTGGAAGTTTATTTCCCTTGCCAGGTTGGGGAAGTTCTCCTTCATTACGTATTCAAATCAGTGTTCCATTTGTTGCTCTTCCTCTTCCCCTTCTGGCACCCCTATGATTCGGATGTTGGAACATTTAAAGATATCCTGGAGGTCCCTAAGACTCTCCTCATTTTTTTTGAATTCTTGTTTCTTCATTGTTTTTTGTTTGGTTGTTCCTTTCTTCCTTCTGGTCCACTCCATTGATTTGAGTTCCAGTTTTCTTCCCCTCACTATTGGTTCCCTGTGCGTTTTCCTTCATTTCTCTTATTGTAGCCTGCATTTGTTCATCTAATTTATGAGCAAAGTCAACGAATTCTGTGAGCATCCTGATCACCAGTGCTTTGAACTGCGCACCTGATAGGTTGGCTATCTCTTGGTCACTTAAAAAATTTGGCTCTGGAGATTTCAATTCTGTTTGAGCCATCTTTTTTATTTTTTACTTTCCTTTGGTCTGGTTGCAGATGTTACGGATGGGCAGCGGAGCCTTAGGTGTTCACCAGGGTGGGGCACCCCAGTCGCTGGGTTGTGACGTTGTATGTGGGGGCGGGGTCCGAGAGGGAACGATGGCGCCTGCTCCGCTCTCTCTAGGACTCCAGTCCCCCCTGCCGCCTCCCACAAGCAAACTGGGCCCCCCTGGTGCTGGCTCCCGGGCGGGTGGGCCCGGGCACTTTCTCGGACTCTGTGGGTGTCCCCGAGGAGCCTCCTGTGAGGGTGCTCTTAGGCCTTGTTTCCCGGCGCTGGGGCCCTGGGTTGCGCGGTCTGTGTTGCTGCCCGTTTTCACTTAGTTTGTGCGCGAACATGTAGCTGGTGCACACTGGGTCTGCTCCTCGCCTCCCGGGCCCAGGGTCTTCCACCGGGTCCGTCAGCCGCCCCTGCGCTTCTGGGGTCCGCCAACTGCCATCTGCACCCTGCACGCCCGCCAGCAACCGCTCTTTCCTGCCGGGACCTCTCGACCCTCTCCATAGGCCTCCGACTCCACCCCTCCTTACTGGTCTGGTTGTACGGTAGTCTGACTTCCATTTGATTCATTTCTCTCTGTTCTGGTTGTTTCTCGTTTCTCAATTTTTGTTGTCCTTAGTTTTGGTTGCTCAAGGAGACACAGTGTGATTACCTATGCCTCCATCTTGGCCGGAAACCCCGAACAAAGCTTACACTTGTTATATGCAATATACCCTAGTGTTTCCCATTCTATTCTATTTTATTTATTATTATTTTTAATTGCTATTACTACCCACCAACAAGTTGAGTCCCACAGTTTGAAAAACATTGCCTTAGGGAAACTCGTGTGCACATATGTGAACATGTTCATCGCAGCATTATTTGAAATAACAAAAAGTAGGAAACGCACAAGGCTAATGATAAACATGTGTGTAAAGTAATTTTAGGGGTATAACTTGCATGGGGTATTAGAAAAGGACTTTCTTAGAAAATGACATTTGGATTTAGACTAGAAGGCAAAGCCTGGCAAAGAGTACATTGTACACTGAACAGGCCTTGAATGAGCAAAAAACTTGGAAGCCTCAAGGAACTGAAAGAGGCTAATGTGGCGGCGTTACAGTGAGCCAAGGGGAGAGACATGTGATGAGATTGGGATGGTAGGTGGGATATAAATTCTGCAATATTTTGAAGGCAGTATTAAAGATAGCAAATTTTTATCCAGGTGTGATGGGTTGCCATTAAAGCATTTTAAGCTGGGAAATGACATGATTCGATTTATCTTTTCAACCATTGCCCTGGCTTCTATATGAAGAATGGATTTTAAAAAAGGATGGATGCTCTGGTTTCTTTTCAGATCGTATAAACCTTTTGCCTTTTAAAAAAGGATGGAGAATTGGGGGCCTGGGCGGAGGGGTGATGGATTTGAGAGAAGAGAAGGGAAAAAACTCATGGATGCAGACAACAAACAGTGTGGTGATTGCGGGAGTAGGGGGAGGAGGGGAAGGAGGAGGGTGGGAGGTGGAGGAGGGTAAAGGGGGAATAAATGGTGATGGAAGGAGACTTAACTTGGGGTGGCAAACACACAGTACAGTGTACGGATGATGTGTTGTGGAATGGTGCACCTGAAACCTGTATAATTGTGTTGACCAGTATCCCCCCAATAAATTCAATAAAAGGAGGGAAAAAGGATGGAGGAAAACCTGTTAAGAAATTATTGTTAATGTCTTTGGTGATTTGGTTAGCGTATAAACAAGGAGAAGTAGACTAATGCAGGGAATGTTTTATAGGTATAATCTATAGGACTTGTTGATGGTTTATTTGGGACCGAATTGGGGATTACAGGAGGAGGATGAGATTGAAGGTAAGGACTATGTCAAGGATGATACACCTGCCTAGAATTGCAGCAAGAACATCTGGGTAGATGAAGATGTCATTTACTGATGACGAACACCAAAGGGGGAGCACATTTGAGTGGGTAAAATGTAAGAGTCTGATTTTGTAAATCTTAAGCAAGAGGTACCTGTGAGCCATTTGAATATGGAAGTCAAGTTTTAGAGCTGTTTTTATAGAGGTTGGTGGGGGTAGAAGAATACAAGTAAGAGACAGTGAGTGAAGATAACTCTTGTGAACCTTGTCTGGAAAGGAGAAAAGAGTGATGGCAATACCAGCAGAGGAACGTGTAACATCAAGAGAGGCCTATTTATTTGTCGTTTGTTTGAGACTAGGAGATAGAAGCAGATGTTTGAATGGTGTTTGGAAGGTTGAACTGGAGAATAAGAGGCTAAAGATACAAAATTGAGAAGATAACAACTACAGCAAGGCCCCTAGATGGAAGGAAGATCACGTGTGGCAGAATGACTTTCGATCTGCAGAGGGATGTCTCCTCCACTGTGGCAAAAGGAGAGGAAGAGGGCTTGTCGGTGGGGAGTTCCTGTCTGATAAATGCAATATTTGCTGTCAAATGAGTTCGGAAGGTGAGTCAGTTTGGGTGATTTAGCTGCAAGTAACAAATATCCAACCAAAAGTGGCTTAAACAAATAAAGTTTTATTGTTCTCCCTTAATGTAAAGACCGGGGCTGAGTAGTTCCAGGGATAGATCAACAGCTCAGCTAGGTCGTTAAGGACACAAGCCTTTCTAGCCTTCCATCCCATCACCCTGAATGTGACGACAGTACCTCTCTCAAGCCTGCAGAATAGCTGCATCTGTAAAGAGAGTTGCATTCTCAAAAGAAAGCATCAAAGCAAAAAGAAGGAAAGGAGATTCTTTTCTAACAAAACACTTCACCAAATTCCTCTAAGGCCTCATTGGCTAAGACTTGGTCACATGCTCACTCCTAGAGCAATCTTTAGCAAAGGGAAGTAGGAATACTATGATTGCCTTACTAACCACTCATTTAGCTCTACTTTGTTTATGGAGCTTAAACTAGCCCAAACCTGTTAAAACACTCTGTAAAATTGGAAATCTAAAATATTTAGATTTTTTTCTTTTTGTCTATAAACAATAACGTAGACATTCACACCAAATTTCATTTTTTTAGGTCCTCTTAAAGGAAGGTGAAACAAGTATACCAAGAAACAGATACTTTGGAATTATAATTTATAGATAAATCGATTTATTTTATGATTGAAAATGATTTAAGTTTATAGCTATGTATTTGGCATAGTTAGAATTAAATATCTTCATGCGGAGGATGAAGCCAGCCTTACACCCTGGGTCGCATTTAAAGAACTTATTTTCTGACACTTGTACATTAATAGAAATTCTACTTTTTATAGTGCAGTTGAGTCCACTTTGTGAAAAGCTACAGAAAATAAGAGAGAAAGAGGAGCAGGTGTAATCCTTTTGTCAGGCTTACAAAAGGATTGTTAATGATGGTTATCATAAGGCTACCTGGAAAGTGCCCCCTGGAGTTGTGCAATGTTGCAGCATTAGTCATTAAGTGTATAGTGGAATCTGGTACACAGTCTTGTTGGGCTAGTCCAACATTTACAAGGATGGTAGGTACAAACACAGTAGAGAAATGTTTGATGGTGACAGCCAGTAAGAGATGTTCACTGGAGGAAGAAGGATGTTAATTTACAATATTCAATAATATTTTGATAAATATTAGTGAAAATGTTTTTCTACTAGCCTAACAAATGAATAAAACATGAACGCTGATTCTTTTAATCTAAGTTATATTGTTTACCTGTTGGAGGTCAACATAAAAATTTTCACCTCTTTGTCCTTCAAATCCAACAAAATATGCAACTGAGGCACAATTGTAGACACAAATAAAGGAAAGTAGTCATTCAAAAGCGACTTCTCACGATTGTAAATGGCAAAGATTCAGAGGCACTAACTTTGATGCCCACTGGTGTTTGCCATCATGCCTTTTACCATCTTAAATATATGAATTTCAAGGTAGAGAGGAGAAATCTGGGAGCCTCATCTTGGATGAAGTCAGGTACGCTGTCTCAATATTTCCAAGTCGTTAAATGACTGTTGTCATTACTCCCACTGCCACACTCTACAAAATAACTTAATTCAAAACATCCCAATACAGGCCAAATGCCCCCTTTCTAAAACTATACTTAACTCTTAATGGGAATATATTATGAAGGAATGAATCCTTATCAGGAGTTTATGGTGTCTTCATTAAAAAAAGCTCTGATATCAATATTTCGAAACATCTCTTGGTTTGGAATTTTATAGCTTACATCAGTGTAAAATACCCCACAGTAAGATTTATGAAAGGTGAAATGTATTAATTTCTTCCATAAAGTCAAAGATGGGTAATTGAAAGGGGTGAGGGAGTGAAAACAGAGGACCAGTCAGGCATTTGGAAAATTTAGTTCAGAAAAATTTACTAAAGGTAGTTGAGGATCTGTGTTTCTATTTCCTTGGGAAGTCTTTGTGTTTTCCTGAAGGTGTGCATAACACAGGTTAAAAACTGTCAGCTTAGCCCAACTGTGATGCCATCTCACTGATACAAAATTAGGATTCTGTAAACATGGACAGAACCTACAAAGTCTGCAGTAGGTGTTCTCCTGGGAGTGAGGGGGAGGGGGAGTCAGAGAAATATCCAATAGTAGTTGCAGAGAATGGGGACCCAAGCTTTCTAGAGAACAAAAGTAAGATTCCTGGGCCATGTAGACCACTTGCTGAAATCTGTAATTGAGATTTTATTGCAATACCAGTCTGGATTGCTTTTGTTTTATTTATGACAACACTTAGTTGCTGAGGCACAAGCACTAAGATGTTTGCTGCATTTAAACTCTTCGAAAAAAAAGAAAAAGGAGAACACAGTTGAAAGAAGAAATCCTTTTGAATGGGGAAAGCCTGAGATCGGTTGCAGGCAAGGGAGAAGGCATTCAGAGAAAGAAGTGACAGAGGTCTCATTGACCACTGGGTTTTCAGCATGCAGGATAGAAAGAATGAAGGAAAGAAGGGGAAGGGGCAAAAAGAAGACAGAGAAAGAGAAGAAAGTAAGGAACAGACATACAGATTTACGAAGTCTGCTGGAGAGGAGAGAAGATTCAGTCGATGTTAGGCACATATTTTGGGGGGTTCCTATCAATTGAATTTTTTTCTTTCTTTAGCAGCTACACTCTGGCACTGTCATGGGTGATCACAGGCTTAACCTGAAAGATTTTGAAGACTGCCCTTTGACTCTGCACATTTTCTATTTTTTTCTTTTTCTCATTAATCTTACAATAGGCACATGGCCTGATTCTCAGTCCAGTCCAGTTCAGTTTGCAGTGCATGAATGAAGCATAATGCTTTCTAATTTGCTCAGATGTTATGCTGTTACTTTCCGAGTGCAGACCAATAGATCTGACCTAGTGCCATCCGTGTTGTCGTGTTTGGGCTTCTAGTAACCTCTGATTCGCATTCGTTAAGACTGTCAAGTTTAATGGTGCAATACACACAGGAAGAAAATACAGCTAAGTGGCCCAGGAAGAGATTACACCCAAGACTTGGATCTTTTTACACAGTGTTCTGCACAAAGGGAAAGGGCAGTCATTGGTCTCAGTTGCTCCTTTTCCAGATCTCTCATGCAGTTCAAGAAAACCAAGCCTAAAAAGTGCAATTTTCTCCCTAACTCATTTTCACCACAATGCTCATGAGAAAGATTTAATTATATGACAATGAATGGTGAGAACACAGAGCCTCCCTCCTTTTGTGGTAGTCTTTTCAAGTAGACTTTTCATTTGCCGGTGGCTTGATGGCTGATGCTTCTAGAAAGATCTCTTTAAAATCTAAAGAATAAAAGATGTCCTAAATTTGAGAATCTGTGAGTTCCCTGCTCACCTAACCAATATCCTACCAATTGTGAAATGAAACAAGAAACAATAGGACAAGTTTAAAATGATGTCTGGAAAAAGCTGAACACTGTTAAGAGACATGGCAAAGGATATAAGCAAGCAGTGGAGAGCTGAAAATGTGTAGTAAAATTTAATATACGAGCATGTGTCGTTTGGCTCCACAGTTCTTTTCTTAGGAAATTAATGCTTTGGGAATAATTACTACAAATATAATGTGTAATAGAAAGAGATTGTAATGACCTAAATATCCATCAACTAGATTTGCTGAACACATTATGGTACAGAAAATATAGTTGATTACTATGGAGCCATCAATAAAGATGACGGAGTGCTACATATTGACAAAATAGGTGTCCACAACATTATGTTAAGTAAAAATGCTGATGGTAGGAGAGGGTGATGCCATTGTTAAAAATCTGGAAGAGATGCACTATACTATAGCATGGCAGGGCAAGAGGAGAAGCTCACTTTCTTCTTTTTCTGTATCATTGATTTTTATTTTACAATGAACATTCTTTGCTTTGAAAATCAGCAGAACCACTAAAACTGTTCCACTCACAACTTCCGTCACACACAAAGAGATAAAAGTATTTGTATGAGCTCGTAAGAATTTACATAAAAGGTAATGCTGTTGAAGCTCCCCCCACACCCTTTTTCCCTCTGGTGTTGGAATTCAAGGTCAGCATCACTGGCACTGACACTAAAGGTTTGATGTTTTAAGAACTTTGTTGAAGAAATTCACAGGCCTGAGGATTTTGAGAAAGTCTAACAAGCTGCCTCCTTTTATGGTGCTGTGTGTGCGTTTGCATGCCCTTACCCATAGCTTCTCACGCATCTCTTCCAGTGAACCTCAAAGCCTCTGGGTGAATGTCAAGGGTGTGGACTCTTTTCACATTCTCTCCCTCCCTCCCTCCTCTATCCCCAGAGGAAGTCCTCCTTTTAGAATATTTGTTCACTCAGCACCAATCCTGGGAAAACTTCCCATAGAGAAGGCTCTCCCTCCCTCTTCCCCCGGGACGCTCTTCTGCCTCCAGTCTCCCTCCTCACCACCCTCGGTCACCTGAGGCTACTCTCCAACTGCTTGCTGAATTGTTGTCTCCCAGGATGGCTACCTTCCTCTCACCACTCTCCTCTCTGGGCCCCAGAAAAACATCGTCTTCTATTCCCATGGCCCTGCAGAGCCACAGCTTCTCTTGTGGCAGGGCTACTTTCTCAGCTAGGAAGAAGCAAAACCGTACCATGGTAGAGGCGATCAATCCCCGGACAAGTACTATGTCACCGAGGCTAGCCACATCTTAGAGAATTAACCTGGAACAGACAATCTGTGATAGTATAACTTTAGCCAGAGTTACAGACTAACAAGGAAGATATTTTGGGTGGGGGGAAGCTAGTTAGTATCAATATAAGGACTAGAAGACTTGTTTCCTGGTCGCCCAGTCCAGGGTCCTTCTAGTAGTAAGTAATACGCTGCCTCTTGTTTTCTTCTTTGTTGAGATTCACCATTCTCAGCACCATTTTATAATGTAATGAAAATTCCAGCCCTCGTCCCTATAAAAGGAAAATATATATTGCTAAAGAGTATGTACACAAAGCTGATCTGAACAGTGTTTTTTTGTAATGGCATTACAGTAGTTCCAGTTTGAGGCAAAAAAAAAAAAAATTTATCAAGGTACTTTAACCCCACCTCTACTGTGTGACAGATAGCAAGATAGCGAGCTCCGGAGCCAGACTGCGTGGATTTAGTGAAGGTATTAACGCAACAGCTAGCTCAGCTCCACGTCAGCTATGTGACCTTGAGCAGGCTTACTTCACCTCTTCCTTGTTTCCATTTCTTTTTCTGTAAAACACAGACAGACGGTGAAAGTACCCACTTTGTAGGGTCACTGCTAGCATTAAATAAGTTGATGCACATAAAATCACTTAGAACAGTGCCTGGCACAAAGTTCTTAATAGATAATTCCCTATTATAATTCGCAGTTGGAGAAAAGAAAGGATAGGCCATAATTTACATGTACATTTATTGGATGCTCAAGTCAGCAAATAACATGTTAAATATATTGGTGAGAATAATCAGAAAAACTTAAAAAAACAATAACAAAGGCTTGAATTTCTGGGCATTACAATATACAAATACAGTCATTCAGTACAATCAATAGAACAAAGTAAGACTATTACAACAGTAAACAGAACAGCGGGAGAGAATAGAAATCCTTGAAGACAATTCTAAAATACGCGTGAATATAGTATCTTACAAAATTGACACTTAAAATTTGAGAAATTGAGCCACCCAATAAACAGCAGTGAAACAAATGCTGAACAATTAAGAAAAGTTGTCAGATCAATGTTTTATAATTTACACCAAAATCTAGGTGAATTAAAGAGTTAAAGTTAAAAACAAAATTGAAAATACAAAAAGATAAAAAATAAATATGGATAATAAAGATAACATTCAATCATCAGGGTGATAAAGGACTTAATAAGTTTGAAATTAAAAGAAGCTAAAAAGAAGCAGCTTAATTTAAATACACAAACATTAAAATACAGATTTGGCAAAAAGTTGCATATGGGGTTAAGAGCTTTAATATATAAAGATTCTTAAAATTTATCTAAGGGAAGTAATCAGGGATAGTAGCCAAAAGTACGTCTGCAAAAGCACTCATTGATCATTTCTCATAATAGAGAAAAAGAGAACAAAACACGGGATTGGGTAAATAGATTGTGCCTTTTACATATGAAGGGATAATACGCAGTCATCAGAAATGATGTCTTAAGAAAGTACATAATGATATGGAAAACCACTCACAGTGTAGTGAGAATGCTAGCTTATACAACAGAGCAATACCAACATTTTTAATATGAATTTTTAAAAGGCTAAAAATGTACTTTAACTTCGTAACAGTTATTTCTAAGTGACGAAATTGAGGATTATTTTCTTTTTCTCATTTAAACTTTTTACAGAGAGCATGTATTATTTTAGTTGAAATGTTAATTGAGATAATTGTGCACCCACATGCAACTGTAAGAAACAATACAGAGATCCCAGGCACTCCTGACCCTTTGCCCCTCATTGGTAACCTCTTGCAAAACTGTAGTGAATATTATAACCGGGATATTGACATTGATACAATTCCCTCATCTTGTACAGTTTCTTATTTTATTGTACTCATTTGTGTGTGTGGTTAGCTTTGTACCATTTTATCACATCTGTAGGTTTGTGTATCCACCATCACAGGCAAGATACAGAACAGTTCCTTTGCCATAGAAGCATCCCTCCTGTTCTCTTTTATATCCACACCTACCTCCTTTTCCTCCCACTCTCCTTCCTAATCTTTTAGTAAAAGGCGAAAGATTTATACATCCTTCCTAATCCTTAACCCTGGAAACCACTAATCTGTTCTCTATTTCTAAAATTTTATATTAAATAGATTAAATAAATGTTTAAATTTGTTAAATAGCCCCGGCTGGTGTGGCTTAGTGGATTGAGTGCCAGCCTGCAAAGCAGAGTTGCTGGTTTGATTCCCAGTCAGGGCACATGCATGGATTGTGGGCTAGGTCCCCAGTAGGGGGCATTCGAGAGGCAACCACACATTGACATTTCTCTCTCTGTCTGTTTCTCCCTCCTTTCCTCTCTAAAAATAAAAAAATTTAAAAAGTCTTTACATTTGTTATATAATTTAAAAATTGGGGTGTTAAATAAACAGAACATTAAATGTTCAAAATGTTAAAATATATTAAAGATTGGAATGTAAATGTTAACATTTAAATAAATAGAATAATGCAGCAGGACTGGCTTTTTAAAAACTCAGCACTTGGATTACTTGGAGAGTAACCCAAGCTGTTGCATGTGTCAATAGTTTCTCTCTCTCCTTCCTCTGTTCTCAGCTGTATTTCATGGTACGGCTGCATCACAGTGTGTTGAACCATTCAGCTGTTGAAGGACCTCTGGGGCTTTGGGGCTATTACGAATGAAGCTGCTATGAGCATTTGTGCATAGGTTTTCATTTGGACATAAGTACTCATTTCTCTGGGATACATGCCCAAGAGTGCAACTGCTACATTTTATGGTATTTCTGTGTTTTGTTTTCAGAGAAACTACCAAACTGTTTCCATAGTAGCTGTACCAATTTATAGTCCCACCAGCAACGTAAGAGTGCTTCGGTTTCTCTCCATTCCTTGCCAGTGTTTAGCGTTGTCACTAATTTTTATTTCAGCATTCTGATAGGTGTGTGGTGATATCTCATTGTGGTTTAAATCTGAATTTACCTGATAGCTAATGATGGTGAACATCTCTTCATGCATTCATTTACCATCTTCACTGAAATATCCATTTATGACTCTGACTCATTTTCAATTATTTGGGTTTTTTCAGTGTTGAATTTTTATTTTTTATATATTATAGTTACCAGTCCTTTGTTGGATATGTAGTATGAAAATATTTTCTCTCAGCCGGAGTTGGTAGTTTGTCTGTTGAGCCTGTTCATGTGGTATTTCATCGAGAAAAGCTCTATTTTTTTGGGGGGGAGGGCTATGAATGTCCACTTGATTTAAAAACTTGTCCAAAGAGCATTTGAGAAATTAGATATTTTTGACAGTATAAGATGGCTGGGTTATATAAAAAGTTAGTAAATATCCAAAGGTCCATACTCTAACCTTTGGGTTATCTGTTGCGCCAAACAGAAATTACTTGCATTTCTGTCAGACAAGAATCTGTAAGTTCACCTCTACTCCTACAGAGCTGTAAATAGCCCCGAAAACAGAAAGTCAAGCTCAGCATTACATTGCTTCTTCCCAAGTTCAGCAGTGTGCCAGGAACATGAAACTAAATTCAAGGCAGTGAGAATTTTCAGGTCTTGAGCTTTAAATGATGGCTTTCAAAGACACAGGTAATGATACAAACTTCTGGCTCATGGTAGAATTCTCAGTTTGGGGGAGACCATTCATGCTGACCAGTCAACTGAACAAGTTTCTCAGTATTTTACGTTCCAAGTGAATTTGAGGAATGCTCAATAGGCTTGAGTTAAATCTTCCTGGGCAGCAGTTTATAACCAGGGAACTAGGTCAGGTGGCCTCATCGGTCATGGCAAAATGCAGTGACAACTCTCTACTCCTCACTACTGTCATTCTAGGTTCCATTTAGACTTGTTGGAGTCCTGCCTCCAGGCTAATAGTTCCCGGAATGCTTTCTTCTTCATCTCAGAGCACACTCATGGGCCACCAAACCCCGTGGGGATTGGCCAGTTAATAAACATGCCTGTGCTCATGACTTTTCATGACAGTGATGGACAACCCTAATTTGGATCCAGAAGCTGCAGCCTCGACTTCTTGGTTGGCAGGAGAAGGTTCTGACATGAACTAAAAAAAGGACTCTTTTTCCTGGCACACCAGCCTCCAGGATATGCAGGGAGCTCTCATTTCTACTGCTTGGAGCCTTTCAAAGGCATAATTCCTAATGGTGTATCTATTACCTTGCTCTGAGGAATTCAAAAGAGCCCATTTATTCATTAAGTAGTGCTTCTGAACCATGCTCCAGGATAACCCAATCCTGCAGGTGGCTCTGCTCATTAATCAAGGTCTCAGCTAACTTCTCTACCCTTCAGCTCCCCTTCAGTGACCTGAAGGTGGCTTCTGTTTCTGGAAGACGTGATTTCTCCGCCTCCTTATCCTGCATAGACAGACCTTTTTGTCAGAGTCTCCTCTTTCTTTTTGCAAAATATAAACTGTAAGATCACAATAAAAGAAGCATCAAACACAAATGTGCCACTGTTTAATGCAAAATTGTAAAGTGAAAATCTGCAAAACCATTGAATCAAGAAAGAAAATTGCCAGCCCAGAAGTCCCAGTGTGCCCCTTCCCAAATTCAACTCCTTCCCTTCTCCCTGTGGAGGTAACTGCTACCTTGACATTTAAGTTAATAATTTCCTTATTTTACTTTGTAGTTTTACCAATTTTGTGCAAATTTCTGAATAATGTAGTTTAGTTGTGCCTGCTTTTAAACTTGTAATGAATGGAGTTACTTCTTTTATTAACAATTATGTTTATGAGCTTCATTCATTTTATTGAGCCTAAATTTAGTTTGTATCCATTCACTGTTATATACTACTATGTGATTATAGCATATATTTGTCCATTTTTTATCCATTCTACTGTTTTTATCATTTAAGTTGTTTCCAGTCTTGGGTGAATAGGAATAGTACTACTATGTTACTATAAACATTCTTGTACGTATTTTCTGGCTCAGATGTGTCAATAGTTCATTCAGGGTAAGTATCTAGGAGAGGACTTGCTGAGTCATAGTGTATGGATATCCCCGACTTTGTTAGATTATGTCCAAGAGGTTTGCCAATTTCCTCTCTCACCAGCAGTCCCTGTTACTCCATATGAGTAGGTGTGCTTTTAGAGTTCTGGTGGAATGGCCTATGGTGATTTCATAGAGTGAGGCCTTTCTTCTTTGTGCCTGTGCGTCCTTGCATACCAAAATTAGCCAAGTTACTTGGAGCTCGTATTGGGTCTTTGAATACTTAGAATAACTTTGTAAAACATAAAAGTATTTGTTGCATTAAATGACATTAGAAAATAGGGACTGAATCTTTATGGACAATTCTCTACTCAACAAATTGTACTGTTTTTCTGTGCTTCTTACAGACCTGACTCAATTTATTATTTCAGTATCTCATGTAAGTGTAGTCACAACATAGATATAATTTTGTGTTTTGCTCAATTCCCTCAACAAGATATCATGAACATTATTTTCTTACCTGTTACATAAGATTACTAATAACTATTGAACACTGCACAATATTTTGACAGTAGTGGTAGCTCAGGGGGTCAATAGTTGGGGCAGGTTTCATGACCTTCAATCCCATTCTTCACTTACCACAAGCAACCGCAAATATTCAGTGTAGGGCAAAAGAACATTTGCTCTGTCTAAATTCAGCTGTAAGACCCCTGGCCGTCCTCCAACACAACCGTGTATTCCCCTCTCCCCACCACTGTGTGGGAATGCTGGCAGTCCACTGACGGCCAAGGGCAAGTTAATATAACCAATTTGGCCGTTCCCCTCTTGGTGAGCCTTCAGATTGTGTCCAATCCTTTGAAGTTTTTAATGATGCTCATTCATATGTCCATCTTTCTGCCTTTGGACTATTTCCTTAGCTTAACTTCTTGGAAGAGGGTTAATGAGTCAGAGAGGAATGTTTTCTGGACCCTGATATACAATACTAACACACGCTACAAAAGTAGTGTTCCAATTTACAGTTGTACCAGGGATGAATGAATGTGCATACTATACACATCAGTGTCCTTATCCAAACTAAGAAATTTATTGGCCCTTCCAGAGGTCCCAGGAGGAAGTCCTGGAGGCCCCACCGCCGTGAAGGATGTCCACAGCACACTACGGGACTGCTCCGGAAAAGACAGTGTTGCTACCATCAGGAGGCACCACTGCAGCTCACTTGCTGAGTCTGGGCACTGGCCGATGCGAGAAATATTGCTGCCCCCCAAATTTCTGCTGTCATCTCCCCCAGAAAAAAACTCTGTGCATCATCTGCTTCCTCCGGTTTCCCTCTTCTATACCAAACTTTTAACTGGGTATAGTTGTAGGTGACATGTCTACGTCCCTGTTGCAAAGAAGCATGGGAAAATGAGTTGTGTATTTTCCTTAAGAGTCAGGACTCATAATTTGACACCTTCCCCAAATATGAGAAGGTTGTTCAAAAGATGCCGGTGGCTACAGACATGATATATGTCTGCCTCACCTTGCATAACTGCCAGCATTGGATAACTAAGTTGTTTTTGCTAATCAGTTAGAAGATAATTCTTTCTTCATTTGTCGGATTACTAATTAAATTTTCTTCCAAGTTTCTGTATGCTAATTTTACACCCACTCACACGAACTATCGGTCCACCTTCTTCATCTATTAGAAATCTTATAAATATTTCTATTAGAGCTATCTAGAATATATTTATTAATATATTTCTCACAGATATATAGGAATTTTTATATGCCATAGGAATTTGCTTTAGTTGTTGATTTTTCATCTTTCAACATCTAAATGTCACAATCATTTCTGTGCAAAGTGAAGGTCAAGTAGGCTCAACTTATCTGGCCTTTGTGCCCTTTCATTGCCACGATATCATTTATTCTAAGAAGCAGCTAGTCTGTTGACATATACCCAAAGAATTCTAAGTAACTCTAAAACAAGAAGAAAAAAATGCATCCAAAATTCCAGATATTTGTTTTATATCTTTGCACATTTCATGAACCCAGTTATTCTAGGAAGCATAAAAACATTATGCCTTTAAGTGGCTAAGACAGATATTTATGTCTCTGGTGGTATGTTTTGGAAAAAAAAAAAAAGATAGACTTGACCTTGGCATTTTCTCCTGTCTTCAATAAGGATTGATTGATGAAAGAGGTGAGGGAAATGATATTTGTTCTTTATGTCTAATCTTTATCCAAAAGATCATTAGTTTATAAACATGGACCTCAAACAAAACCCAAACCTAATTCTACATTCTATAAATGGCCATTTTAGGTAAGGGGTGGGGGATAGCTAAGTTATTTTATTAAGGTTATAAATACTTTACCAACAGAGTCAGAAATTGAATATTTCTCAATTTTGGTCCCTTACTGTCAGTACCTCACATGCCCTTTACACGGAATTGTACAACTGCCAAGCCACATTCTCGGAGCCGGGGCATCAGGGCAACATTCTCTGGGGCACCAGGCCATGCTCTTTTCTCTTCCACCAACAACAGTGAAAAAGGTGAAGGTTACCTCACAGACCTTTGGGCAAATGCCTAAATCCTTCTGGATCAATCTGCCCATGCTTCTGACACACAGAGCTTTGCCCTTGTTAATGCTGCCCACGATTGCGAATGTCTGTGGCAGGACTTTGATGGATGAATGGCATTTTCCACTACTTGGTGAATTGCGTGCTCCCCTGGATAATAAAAATAAATCCAACCAACTTGACTGCATTTTAGAGAAGGGGTGATAGAGCAGCGAGCAACCAATCAGAAGTGTCTAAAGCACCAAATTACGCCCTAGAGGAGTCATCTTGTATATCCTTGGTTCTGTTTCCATGGTAGTAAGGATTGCTTAGGATATTCAAAGGCAATTTAAATGCATTTAGGCCACAGCATACAAGGGGATAATCTTAGAAAAATCAGAGGTGAGTAAACATTAACAGCTAGTAAAATAAACAGTATTAAACACCACACTCCATCTTGCTTGCTTTTTTATCTAGTGAAAAACAAAATTTTTTGACATCTGGAAATTATGTCTGCTTCTAACTTGGGCTTAGAATGACTCATTTCAAGATAGTGCCACAATTGCCATATGCTAAAATACAGAAATTCGGGCTGTTTGTTTTTTAAATTTAATTTTTCAGCTCAAAGATATGAATTCACATTACCATTCTCCCCAGGGCTAGTCTCAACAGTGTGCAAACAAGGCTTGAAAGGGTGTCCCCACCTGAAAATACAGTTCCTTCGTGATGTGGTGACATTGGGGATTCATTTTTTTTAAAAGTGCTGGTGACTTTTCAGCCTTTCATATTCTCCAGGGAAAATTCAAAGTCCCCTTGGAAAGGGAAACTTAGGCTGGCACCTTAAACATCACCAGCTGTGATCTGCTGATGCCCTGGCAGAAACCTGAAAAGGGAGGTCAAGATAAACAGAAAAAGAAAAAGAGAGAAGGGACTGAACAAAGAAAGTACAGGTAGGAAAGACAGAAAGCCCATTCCCTAATTTTCCCTTTGCACATTTCTTGAATTGCAATAATGAGGCAAAAGCCTCCTATTGCTTTATGTATTTTATAATTTTATCTAACAAACATTTTTATGGCACTTGCTAGCTGTTAGACACCACTCTACATACCTTACAAATGCTAAATAATTTACTCCTCATAACAACTTTAAGAAGCAGGCACTTGTATTATCTCTACTGGGTAGGTGAGGAAACAGACACACAGCAGACGGCACAAGGGTCCCAAGGTCAGCAGCTAGTAAGTGGCGGAACTGAGATTCTGCATCCAGGTCCAGATGTGGCTCCAGAATCCCACGTCTTAACTGCTCCGTTCTGCTCATGTGGGTGAATGTTTCCACCTCTCTTTGAAAGCTTTGGTATTCAGGGATGTGCTGAGAAGAGAGATCCATTTAGCAGTGCCAGCTAGCTCCTAGAATTCAGCTTCCAGGTGAGAATATCTAAAAACGTCTGTGGAAGACTTAGGAGACTGCTTCATGGAACTTTTAGGGAGCCACAGCAGCTTGCTACCTCTGTGTTCATCTTTCAGTGGAGATTTTGAAGTTGATCAGATAAAAATGTTAATTTTTATATAAAAGAGAGGGTGAACTCCCCCAGAGGGCAGTTGGGCGTTTGCTTGATGACCTATGATGGAAAAGTCACATTTTGTTCATTTGAAAACAGAGAGTAGTGGGATGGGAGAAAAAAAGCAGGGAACTCGAAGTCCTTTGTAGAATCTGAAACTCTTCTATGTGACTTAGCATCATGGGAATTTTCTTGGCCTGTGCTGTGAAGGTAGCATGACCCTCTCTCAATGAGGGGTGTGAGTTAGTCACTATTTCCAACCATACAATTGCTTCATTATGTCCACACCCACATTTTTCTGTTTACCGCCAAAGAAAAGGCCCATTGTTGATGTCAAATCACCATCTGAAAACAAGAGTATCATAATTCACCTAAAATATCTGAGACTGTTCTGGGGAACAGTATATTTTATTTGAGACTGGAATGCAATTTTCAATTATCCCTTATTTAGGAAAATGATGTTAAATCTTTCTAAGTATTAAAAATACCTATAGCTTTAAAGGTATTCAAATGATTCTTCACAACCCTCAGAACATATGTTTTAATTTTTAAAAATGTTATGTGTTTTGCATATTAGTAGTTTATCCAAGAGAACCTGGGTTTCTGGGCTTTGGGAAGTGAAAGGACGGAAATGGTTGTGAGCCATTGTTCGGAGACCATCGCATTTCAGAGTCTCAGCAGAGAGTGATTTGCGTCCCCCCCAAACCTTCTTTCCTGTAGACAGAAAACGGGTGGTGGAGTGTTGTCACTGGCGCCTTGTGGACTGAGGCTAGAGATGCTGCTAAACACCCTTCAAAACAGCCCCACGAAATAGCCCCCTGCAAGAAAGAATTGCCCGGCCCAACACGTTAACAGTGATGGGATTGAGAAGCCCTGCAAGAGGAATTTTCAAAATTGTAATTGCAGGACTTTTTACACAGACACTTTGTTTTATGTCGCTTGTCTTATAAGTTGCTTGTACACACAGTCAGTCCGCCCTGGTTGTTTACCGGCTCACGAGGGTGCCCCGTCGGTATCGACGTTCACAGAAGCTCTATTTCAGGGCTGTAGGTTCCAAACTACACTAAAAACAATTTTGTGAGCTAACCTACGAATGCAACCTCTTTTTAGAACTTGAAAAATATTTGCTGAGTTCTAGTTTTGGAATGAACTTTTGGAATGCTCCTGCTGGAAAACGTGGTGCAGCCTTGATGGCATCTCTCGGTTTAGGACATTGGGGTGAGAGTTTGTGCCTGCACTGGTCAGCTGCATGCTCTTTAGCACGTAGGCATTCTGAAGAATGAGTCACTGCTGGTAGGACCTTCCGCTGGGCCAGTACAGGGCATCGTGGAGGTGGTGCTTAGGATGATGGGCTTTGGATACTAGTGTCATCACTTTTGAATGTGTGGTCTTCTAGCTCTAATCTTCAGATACCCGTCTGAAGATAGTGATTTTTACAGCCTTTCTTGAACGATATGAAATGGTTTATCCAAATCATGTGCTTCAGTGCCTGGCACATAATAGATGTTCAATTAACAATGAACCTCTTCTCCCCATGTATTTTTCTTTCTTCTCCTACTCATAATAGTGAAACATCTCCCCTTTTGGAAGGACTGGGAAGGGAGTTTCTATCCTTACTTCCATCTCTTATATTCTTCTCCAAGGGAGGAAGGCAGACCCACGTGATCAGTGAGTTTTGAGGAAAGCATATTTAAGTACAGCCCCCGAGTTCACGTGGAGCATTTGTACAAATGAGACAAAGGTTTCCCTCTGGATGGACACAGCCCTCTGACCGCAGGCTTCATTAGAGGACAGTATTTTTATACAACACAGACTCAAACCAGTGTGCCCAGCTTGGCTAATGGAGTGGGGGCTGGGCTGCCGCTCCCACCTGCCCCTCAACTGGCGCCCTGCGCAGGATACAGCTCGCACTCGTGTGTGTGTGTTCTCGTCTTTAGAACTGCCCTGCCTGCAAATGGCACCCATTTTCCTCTGCCCCCGGTTCTGTGGGTAAGCTCGCACGGGTCAAGGCCCAGGGGCGGGCTTCTAGATAAGGGCAGGCTTGTCTCTACTCTGTGCTTGACAGGTGTGGGGCTGGTGGCCATTTCCCCTGTGGAAAGATGGCTATTCAGCAAGTCTTGCCTGACTTTCAGGGTCTAGAAATCTCAACCTGAAGGAAGCCTCATCCTGATTGCTGAGCCACACGGCATTCTCCACCTGCCTGCTAACTTGATTGCTCTGTAGGGGAAAGGGGTGCGATTAGCATTTCAGAAACTCCAAAAACACAGTCATTCATCTCTGCATCCATTTATTCATTTATTCCAGAAATGTTTTTTAGCCTTTTCATGTGGCAGGTACCATGCTAGAACTTGGGGGTAAATCTTTGAAAAGACACAATCTCTGCTCTAAAAATACTCACAGCTGAGTGGGGAAGAGAATCAAGTGACAACAGTGTGGTGTAGCCAGTTCTCTAATAGACATGTATGTGAGGTGCTTTGGAACATTGGATCAGATCAAAAACTTAACTCAGTCTGCGAGGAGCCGAAAAAGCCAGGCTCTTCCCAAGAGAGGCAAGGTATGAACTGAGCAGGGAAGGCAGAGAAGGAGGTTTTCAGGCACAGGTGGAGGCCGGTGGGAGAGCGGCACGTCGGTAGTGTCCCAGTGTCGGCAGACAACTGGGTGAAGGACGGCGGCACTCATTAGGGAAGAGGGTGGGAGAGAGAAGAGTTTTTGACTTGTTGCTCCACGGTGATGTCCTGTGTGTCACCTTCAGCTGTCTAGTGACTGGGAGGATATAGGGGTTTGAAGGGAAGGGAGAAAAAGAAAACCATATTTTTGCTGAAACTAATATATGCCAGATACTATATTAAATGATTTGTATGCTTTCCTTCATTTAACTTTCCTCAGACTCTGTGAGTTGTGTATTATTATCCCCACTGTACATACAGAAAAGGGAAGCAAGGCTTTTCTCAAGGCCTTTCTCAAGGCCATCCAGTGGCAGAGGTGAAGTCCAGCTTGCCGATGCAAAAGCCAGGTTCTTTCCAAGATCTGAGGCTGCTTCTGAGTGAGTTGGTGGAGGGTGGTGTTGCAGAGTCCGCTCTGGGAAGCTCCCACCCACAACGGTGGCACGGTCTGCATTTGCAGTTGTCTTATGAAGATTGTATCCAGGTGTGCTTCTCACTGCAATATATGGCATATAGTTTAATTTATATTAGGTTTTCTGTCTGTCTTTCTTTACAAGACAAAATTGGGGCTAGATTTCTGTTGGTTTTAATGCTCTTACTATGTTGGGTGCAATAGTTTGCTGGCTGACTCTCAACCAATCACAATTTAATCTGTTTTGATAGAAGCATCATATTTTCACAGAAGGTGGACTAATAGCTGACCAAGCTCACAGCTTAAATTTTGTTTCAAGAAGATAAAAAAAAAAGGTTTATCCCATGAGCTAGAATGAGTATGTGCACCGTAAGAACTGTGGCTGCTAACGTCACAAAGAAAGTAGTTACCTGAATTTATTTTTGAGGTTGCCAAAGTTGGTAAGCAGTCCCCGTTTACTTTGACGGGAATTGTGTCTGTCTCTCTGTAGCTCTCTCTCTCATCTCTGCCTCCATTTATCTTTTGTTTCTCTGACTCCTTGTCGATGCATTGGAATTCACTTGTTAAACTTATATCTCAAAATAGAAAATGAAGGCTTCTTTTGAGGAACATTTTATCTCACCATATCAATAGGCATAAGGACTATCCAGACAGCTCAGGTGTCCTGATTTCTATGCATCTTTTATTGAAATTAAGGGGAAAAAATTCTATTTAAGTAATCTTGGACACAACTATTGAGTAGTAAACACAGCTCTTCCAGTAGAGGGCAGTGCTGACTTATTCATGGACACTTTCAATAGAAGATGGCAAAATTTAGTAATGAAAGCCTTTTCTCCTTTCTTTCTCTCCCTCCCTCCTTCCCTCCCTCCCTCCCTACCTCCCTTCCTTCCTTCCTTCTTTTCCTCTTTAAAAAAAAGTCCTCACCCAAGGACATGCTTATTGATTTTAGAGAGGAAAAGAAAGGGAGAAAGAGGGGGAGAGAAACCTTGATGTGAGAGAGAAACCTTGATGCAAGAGAGAAATATTGATAGGCTGACCCTTGCAGGCATCCTGACTGGGCACCAAACCTGCAACCTAGGCATCCAGGCATATGCCCTCACAAGGAATTCAACCAGCGACACTTCACTTTGTGGGATGACACTCAACCAACTGAGCCACACTGGTCAGGGCTATTTTAAATTTATATATATATTTATTTAAGGGCATGGCTATTTTTAATATATATATATATTTAAAGACTTTATTTATTTATTTTTAGAGAGGGAAGGGAGGGAGAAAGAGAGAGAGAGACAGAAACATCAATGTGCGGTTGCTGGGGGCCGTGGCCTGCAACCCAGGCATGTGCCCTGACTAGGAATTGAACCTGCAATGCTTTGGTTCTGCAGCCCACGTTCAATCCACTGAGCTACGCCAGCCAGGGCTATTTTTAATTTTTTGAGAAGCTTCTTGATCTTGAGGGAGAATATATTTTCCCCAGACTTCTGTAGTCTGTCTTTTCCCTCATGGAGTCTTTCTCATTTCCTCCCCCAGAGACTGCCAACCTTGGAGGATCTGGATCTTTAAAGTTATTTTAATAGATACTTTTATTATGGAAGTTGACAATTTTCTTAACACAACTGCCTTCATCTTGGCTGATCTGTGCTGATAGGTCTTGAGCCCATACCACCAAAAGTGACCATTGTTGAAAAGTCATTATCTCTCCAAAACATGTTCTAGAGAAAGAAGGGAGTGGGGAAGGGGGAGTGAGGGTTTGCAATAGCATGGGAAGGAGGGAAGAGCTTTTTAAGGAAATTTGATCCCTACAAGTAACAGTCTTGAAGACATTTCCAGATAAAAGTAAAGTTTTGTAGACAAGCCTGGAAAATAAACATTGAGGAGGAAAGCTGTGGTCTTTTTCACTTGCATCATTGTTTTAAAATTATATTTGACTTGTGCCAAGGAAAACAGGCATCAGAGCATGCAAGGTATTCCAGGAACTAGAGAGGCTAGAGGTTCTGCTGCATCAACTCCTAGAACTTTCTCCACGTGACAACCCATTGTTCTCAGCCATGACCTAGTTTCTATGTACTCTAACTGGGTCCCTATGAGGCTTGTGAATCGAAAACCCTCTTGCTTTTAAATGTTTAAGAATAAGAAAATTGCTGCCATTGATGCCTGTTCAATACATGTAAGTGTTAAGTCAGGAGCAATTCAATGTTTTTAAGCTCATTTCTAATGGAAATGAATCAAGAATAGCATCTGAATGTTTTGTGTAATTAGACCATGGTGTTTTGTTTTCGTTCTGTTTTTAGAGTGCTGTTTACTATGAGATTGTGAATCATTGCTTGGATAGGGGAGGATTTATCCCCAAAGTAGGATTTGGTTGGCCAAAACAGATGTACTTTAGGTGAGAGTAAGTTTGTGTGTCATCAGAATCATGTTGCAGGGTGTGGACATAGAGTGTATGATCTCAGCCTTTTTTCTCTAATTGCGAAAGGACCCTGGATGAACTGATGGACCATTGTCTTGGTTTGTGGGGCCTTGCATGGTGGCACATTCTTTAGCACTGTCCTGGCCTCATGACAGAAATACTGAGACTTGGGGAGAGGGAGCTGCCGATGCTCCTTCCAGAGGGAAAGAGAGAAGGGGGACTAAAGCGGCCGAGATTTTCTCCTTGTCTTGTGGCAGTTGTTTCCCTGTTCGTAAAGGAAATAATGCAGCCTATGTTTGAATCAGCTTTCTTTAATTGCTGAAATTTTATATTTAAGTGGTTAAAGGCTGTCAGTTCATGAGTAGACTGGTCCAGGAGAGAATGGGGTTCCGCTGCCCCACCAGCCTCAGGAGGCTCCTTTATTGTTTTTCTGTCCTTTGTTTGCTCCGAGCACTTTGGCTCCAAGTTCTGTGCAAAATACGAAGAGGCAATTCTGACACTATTTGTGAAAAGAACTTGGTGAGCACCTTTCCCAGAGGCAGCAGGTTTAGAAGCTGGATTTTCTTACCAGTGAAGAGAACAGATGAGGACAATTTTGCACCATAAAGATATTAGTTATAATAGTTGTTTTTCTGATGAGAGTAAGGGATTATTTAAACATAACTGAATTGCAAAATGAATTATGCCTCTATTCAGGTAAATTGAAATTTCTGCTGTTAAAATCTGTATATTACTTAGTTGTTTTCATTTTCCAGTGTATGAACTGCCACTGAGGTGAAATGACCTTGTAGTTTTATTATAGTTTGTGTATTAGTCAGGGTTCTCCACAGAAACAGAACCAATAGGAAATACACACACACACACACACACACACACACACACACACACGTATGCAAATACATACAGTGAGACTGATTTTAAGGAATTGGCTCACCTGCTTGTGGGTGCCAGCAAGTCAGAAATTTGCAGGATAGGCCAGGTTACTGAGACTGAAAGCGGAGTTGATGCTGCAATTCAAGTTCAAAGGCAACCTGAAGCCAGGACTCCTTCTTTGGGGTACCTCGGTCTTGTTTTAATTTAAGGCCTTCAACTGATTGGATTAGAACCATCCACATTATAGAGACTAATTAGCTTTTCTTAAAGTTTACTGATTTAAATGTTAATTACATCTAAAAAATACATTCATGATCTCACCTATAAGAGGAACCTAATGAACAAAACAAGGAACAGACTGACAGTGACCAGAGGGGAGCGGCGAGGGGGATGAGGGAGTAAAGAGGAAGAGCCTACTTAAAGAACAAGAACAAATGACCCATGGACATGGACAACGAGGTGGGCATTGACTGTGGGGGGCAGCTGGGTGGAGGAGGGCAAAGGTGGAAAAACTGGGACAACTGTAATAGAGCAACAATAAAATATTTAATAAAAAAGTCAAAGTTATACAAAAATAAAAATATAAAAATACATTTATAACAACAACTAGACAGGTGCTTGACCAAAAACTGGATACCATAGCATAGCCAAGTCAACATAGAAAATTAACTGTTATAGCATATAAGTTAATAAATGCATGTACATAAAATTATATACATAAATTTACTGTAAGCACATACATGGGAGTGGATGAGACATTTGTACCGAACCAAGTCATCAGATTGAAAAACAAAGGCATATTTTTGAGACATTCAGAGCTCACAAAGACTTCTTTTTAAAAAATATTTTTAAAAGATTTTTATTTACGTAAATTACATTTTATTGTTACTACAGTTGTCCTGATTTTTCTGACTTTGCTCCTCCTCCACCCAGCACCCCCAACTCCCTTAGGCAGTCCCCCCATGATTGTTCGTTTCCACGAGTCATGCATTTAAGTTCTTCGGCTATTCAGTTTCCTATACTGTGCTCTAAATCCCAATGGCCATTCTGTGATTACCTATTTGTACTTCTTAATCTTCTCACCTCTTTACGCACTCCCTATACTCCCTTCCCATCTCACAACCATCAAAACACTCTCTGTAACCATGATTCTGTCTCTCACAGACACTTCTTAATCTCTAGAGCTGGACAGATCAGAGATCATATTCTTTGGGTGGGTTTCTCCCAGTCCTGGCCTGCTGTCCCACCTCCCACTGCCATAATTGCCATTTGCAGCTGTGTTCGCCTCTCACCCTCACAGCAAACTAGAGTCTGTGATGGAGAATCCAGTAGACCCATGGTATGGTCTGGCTTGCAACACTGAATCTAACTCAACTTTCATATTTTACAGAAGGGGAAACAGGTTCAGAGGAAACTCTTAAGAGTTTTTACAATGTAGTGAGATTTTAGAGTGGTATGTTTAAGCACCTTATTTTAAAAGTCATTCATCATAAAAAAAATAAAGCCCTTATTGCAAAGGTGACAACCCACTGAGGGCGACTTTCGAGCGATATCATTCCAAGTTGTAAGCTAGCTCACAGCTTCCTCAAGGATTCCCAAACCATAACAATTTGATTCATTACAGTTTAAACATTCTTATTGCTTTCACGTGTGAGGGGAACGCTGCGGGTGCAGAATATACAAATTTATAAATAAAGTCCCTGACTTTCAGGTTGACATTTAAGAAATTATAATAATGGAAACAAAAATAATTAATAATGATAACTAATAGTAATAATTACAAAAGAATGAACCACTGTGTACCAGCCTCCGTCCCATCACATGCACCTTCTCATTTAAATCCTCCTCCATATTCTTTGTGGGTACAGATAATGAAATAATTTAATCAGGCGCACCCGGGGTACAGTTACTGAGTCCCGCTGGGTTGGCAAAGGTCCCCCACATCCGAGCTCCTATCACTAGTGCTCATGGACAGTTACGGCCGAAACCGCACTTTCTCGTCCAGCAATTAGGCAAATGTGATTTGCACCGCGCTTCCAAATTTTAGTTAATACGGGGCCAATTTAACTCAGAAGGACTGGGTTAATTCGGTGGGGGTTGGGTGGGGTGAAAAACAATGGGATGGTTTGTTGGATTCCTATAGTTGAAGAAGAAAGATAACAAAGAGAAGACCGCGTCTTTGGGTTGAAATATTTGTGCTCTTCCAGTTGACACAAGCAGAACCTGGAAAACTGTCCTCAAAACAACTGCTAAAAAATCGGGTTTTGATACTACAAATCCACGCCTCCGGTTCCCACTGCAACCCTTCATTGACGCACAGGCAGGCGAACCCGTGTAGCAATTGCGGGGCGGGTACACTCGGAGCGACGTTGGGGCGCGCCCCACGCCCACGCGCGGCGCGACGGCCGGAGGTGGGGCGGCGCTGGGCGGAGCCCGGCGGCGAAGCTCGGGGCCGGCGTGGGAGCGGCCGCGGCGGTCTTCCAGCGCGCCCGGGGCGCGGCCCATCTTCCTCCAGCGGCGCCGGGCGCACGCGGCCGCCATGAGCTGGGACTTTCTGCTGTGGCTGCTGGCGCTGTTCGCGCTGCTGGGGTTCGTGGTGCAGCTGCTGCGCTTCCTGCGGGCAGACGGCGACCTGACCCTGCTGTGGGCCGAGTGGCAGGGGCGACGTCCAGGTGAGGACCCGCAGCGGTCCCTCCAGTTCGGGAGGCCCGGCCCCCCGCCCCCGAGTCTGCGCTGCCTTCGCCTCTCTCTAGGTGGCGCGGAGCTTCCAAGTCGCAAGGCTGAGCCTTTTCCTAGGGCTGCGGGTGAGGGAGGAAGTGGCGATTCTGCCTTTAATTTACTGTGCTGGTCGGCTGGACTGGCAATGTCGCCAAAGGGATAGAGTGCTGGAATGGGTGGGCCCTCTCAGGACCCTCAGTTCTTACCTGGCGCTCAGGGATTCTGATGCAGTGTGGGAGGACGGCACTTGGAGTAGAGTGCGCGTTCCCCTGGTTTGTAAGCGAGACCCCTTTTGATGACAGGAGCTCCGTGTTTCTACTCGATGAAGTTGTTTATTCACCACTTTTCACTCCCCTGGGGTTTTGAAATGGCAAAACTTGAAATTCTCAACGAAAAGAAGACCTAAACCTCTGTAAATTTAAGAAAAGGTTTTTATTTGGACTAAATTGAGGACATGCCCGAGAGCAGAACTCCAAGAAGCCTTGAAACACTGCGCTGACTTGGGAGAGTGAGGGCTGCTTGTATAGGTAGAGGGGATTTCAAAGATTAACGCTTTTACATCAGGCGGAAAGGATGTACAGATAAGGCTGGGCTGTCCCCCGTTGGCACAGAGGAATCTGATACATTTGGAAACATACATTCTTCAAGGCAAACTTTTATCAGGATGCAGAAAGAACAGGCACTGCTTTCTATAATAATTTCTTTTTCATATTGAAACTGTTAAAAACTATACGTGATTATCCACACGGAATGTACCCAGTAAGGAATTTGAAAGGCTCTCTAGTCTCCTTTGGTTATTGAGTTCCAGAGCAGTTAAAATATCCTTCCTTTCTCCATGTAACCTGGATTTACACACCTACTTATTCGTTGGAATACGTAAAAGTATAACCCTGGAAACAACTGGATTGCATTTTGCTGGGAGTAAGGTCATTGTTGGCACATGAGGGCATTCCTCCTGCCCAGTGTATCTGTGCCCTGCTTAATATTTGCTGGTGGTTGAGTAGCACATTTCTCTGTGCTCAGCAGTGTGCTTCGGTCCTTTACAACACGTAATCTTTGTGTGTTACAAGAACTCATACAAAGTAGACTTTGTTAATTTTACTTTCCAGGTAGAGAAACTAATATTCAGAGAAATTTAATGACCTGCCCAAAGATATGCTTAGGACCCATAAGGGCTGGGGGGAGTAGGGTTTTTCTGGACCAAGTTTCCTGTATGAAAAGACTCATCATGTGAGGAAGTTTGCTTGGAAGCCAGGGCTAGTATGCTTTTAAAATGGTCCCGGAGAGAAGGGGAGTGGTATTGCTTCCGTGGGGTGAGAATTGGTTCTTGGGGACCCAAAAGGAACCTGCAGGGGTGTCCAAACTTTTGACATCTCTGGGCCACACTGGGAGAAGAGTTGTCTTGGGCCACATTGAATACATTGTGACATGTAATCACAAACAAATCTCAATGTTTTCAGTAAATCTTTGATTTTGTGTTGGGCTGAATTCCTAGCTATCCTGAGTTGCATGTGGCCTTCGGGCTGCAGATTGGGCATTCCTGAGAGAATACAGTGTTTTGTGTCTCTAGAAAGCTGAACCCTACCTAATGAAATCTCTTCCCTTAGTTTTTCATTTTTGGTGGGACATGTGCAACACTGACATTATTGACTTCATGGAAAATACAGTACACATATGCAAGGTCAGTGCTACAAAACCATGGCAAATGGATGGCTGTGATTGGCAGGCTTTCTCTTGATGGTTTGCTGCATTTCAGCAGGTGGAATGCATGTGCCTACTGGCTGCTTTGTGGATGTTTGTGTTTGATCCTCAGTGCTTCCTTGTTAACTTGAACTTTGAGAATTATGTACAAATAATTTGTATTTTATTATTTAATTCTTTACAAATCATTCAACCCACTAATTATGCCAAGCTCTGAAAAGGAAGAATGTTGGTAATATCTAGCAGCCAGATAAATTAAAAGTTATTTTCACATAGGAAGCAGAAGTTAAAAGTTAAGGTGACTACACATGAATTCTAACAAATTAATTTTTTTCAATGTTTTACTTTTGCTGGAAAAATAACAATTTTGGAAGATTTTTGAATACATTTAATTACATTGCTATTATGTAGTTATATGATTTGTTAACTTGCATATGTAGTTTAATACATTACTATTTATCAGAGTAATCATATTACATTAAAAGTTATTCAGCAAACACAGGTATAAAGTTAAGTTAAATGCTAATAGTGTTTCATTTTTAACTTTTAATTTTTGAATTTAGCTATTCTTATTGAAGAGTAAACTTTATAGAATGCCTTAAATATAAGGCACAGATATATGTATAAACAGACAGAGAGAGTATATCAGTGGAATTACAATTCCATGGGGGGGTTGTTAGGAAAAAAGTAACTTACAGGACCCCTGGGAGTGAGGGGTAATGAAAAAAAAAAAAAGAAAAGACCTTGAGGACAGCCTCCAGTCCCAAAGTAGCTCAGATTGGAAAGATGGACAGACTCTTATCAAGATGAAAAAAAATGATCATTTTCTCTGAAGGTTTATTATTTTTGTCACTTATAAATAATATGTTCACATAATAAAAAAATAAAAATACAAAGGATATACGGTGAAAAATAAAGCTGTTTCCCAGCCTTGCCCCCACCTACTCAGTATGCCTCTCTGGAGGCAACCACCATGTCCCAGCTTTTATGTATTCTTCTAGAGAAGTTCTCTGCCTTTCTAAACATGTATCTCACATGGTGACATTTAAGGATGACTGATTTTAGATATTGCACGTTGATCCAGAAAAAATATCTGGCACAGGTCCAGAGCAGGGCAAGTCCCAACAGCAGCACATGTGAGGGAAACTCAGGTTTTAGTTGACAGGAACCTCAAAATGAGGCAACTGGGAAGTGACTGCCAGAAAAATTAGGCAAGCCTGGGAGGTATTTAGTGCCTTGAAGCAGCAAACTCCCAACAACAACGGATGTCTTCTGTAACCTGGGTCAGCCTTTGTGCTGGGCACTGGGGACACAGCAGTGACTGATCCAGCCACTGTCCAGGCCCTCACACAGGCTGTCTTCTGGGGAACAAGGGAAGCAATTTAATCACTTCGCCCTGCTCTGAACTGTACAGACCCTGTGGGAATCCGGTGTCCTGCTCTGAACTCCCTTCAATAGGGACATTGGCCAGCTAGAGCCTGTGCAGAGGGGTGGGAGCAGAAAAGTGAAGGAGAGACCTGATGCATGTCGTCTGTGGGAAGGCAGCAGCAATTGGAGGTGTTTATGTGCCCTTAGAAAAGCAAGAAGGAGAGGACTTAGGGAGGACATAACACCTGTCTTCAAGTAAATGAGGGGTTGTCATGTGCAAGTCAGGCTTGATCTGTTCTTCCTGGTGTCAAACTAGGCGTCAGATGCTGGCAGGGAGAAGTTAAAGGTATAGCACATCAGTATAAGAATCTTTGAACTCCTTGAAGGATTAGACTGATCCAACAAAAGGAGTGAGTAATTGCCTCAGAGGTCACTAGCTTCCTCATCCTGTGAGGGAATTACGTAGAGACTAGTCGACCTGAGGAGAGAGTTCTCACAATCCCGCTTGGGATTGAACTGTTGTTTCTTTGAACTTCAAGAATCTGCTTTCAGAAGCTTTTTCGGGAGGCCGTTGTATATACCAGATTCTGTGCAATTTGTAAACATTGGTATGCAAAACAAGTTTTCTTCCCCAGGAAGGTGCCAGAACTATAGGTGTACTAAGGTAAAAATGTGGGCCTGGGGATTTTCATTGTTGGATTTAAATAATATTTGCATTTGGGGGTAAAAATGAAATCTTTGTTAGTTCTGTGCTAATTAGTAAACAGTTACAAACTCTATTTACCCTAGAGTCCACGTTTTGCAGAACTTTGGAACAGTGAGTGATGCGGACTGTGGGCAGCAGTGTCCGAGCTGTTGCAGATGAGACGAACAAATTCTCACGGACTACAGAAGTCCTGGGAGAAAAAGGGATGGCCCGGCCACTCTCTCAGAGAGAGCGCCTCAACCCTTGCCTGGACAGGCTTTTATTGGCTTTCTAATAGCATACATTAAAGAAGGTTTTCATTCATTATACTTAGGTTTGCTTTAGGTGATTACTTTTTACAGATAACAAAGGAAAGGATGCTACTGATTACTTCTTACAGATTATTAACAAGGAAGAAATGTCGAAAATTCAAGGGAATGCTAAGAGTGATTAGTCTGGTTATACTCTGTCCTTGGGAGAATTAGTACAAACTTCAGGAAATTACTTTAAAGATGTGCAGTAAATATTTGCTGCTTCAACTCAGGGTGAGGGAATTTTAGCAAAAGCAAGCCTCAAAGCAGCCTAGGTACAATGCAGGCCTGGTTTCCCATGGGAGAGCCGATTCGCAGGTCTGGCTCCTGTGTGCCGACCCGCGCATATTGGTTTTCCGACAGGGCTGGCTACATTTGCCATTCCACGTGGGTAGGTTCCCTATAATGAGTCTTTGATGAATGAATAAATGACTCTGAATATACTTGTACATTTTTCTATTCCTGGGAAAATCCTTCAGTAAGGTGGCTCAGTTGTGCCCTTCCAGGAAAGCATATCATGTGATAGAAAAGCGTCATGGCCCAGACATTATAACAGGGATGTTTCCATTTTTGGTTCACATTATTTACATGAAACCCCCTTTCCTGAGGACAAGTTGCTTTTCCTTGAATGGCTAAAACACAGTTGGGTTTTAAAACATTGATCATATTAAAATGTGGGCATCATATGCTAGTGGCCAGAGTGTGGCCTTTGGAGTGAGATATACCTGGGCTCATATCTCAGCTCTGCTAGGGATCTTGGGTGTTTATTCAGCGGTTGTTTATGGAGTCCCATCTGTATCACAGTGTGCTAGGCACTGAGGACATAGCAGGAACAAGGAACAAGGCAGGCAGGGTCTCAGCCATAAGCAAGTTCGTATCCTAACGGGATAAATTAATTCCTGTAAACTTCAGTTTCCTTTTTTATAAAATTGAGATAATCCATATTTCATAAGGTTCTTGTGAGTGTTTTAATAAGGCAATGTTTTTAAAACACAGGAAGTGATGAAAAAATGTTAAGCCGTTATAGTTAGTAACCTCACTGCCCCTGGCTGGAGAAATTGAAACACACAAATTAGTGAGTGAGTATCTTATGTTTTGTTGCCAAAAGTCCATTTGTTAAAGATTTTTAGCAACAATTATTCACTGACATTTTATTAAGCAGTATGTGTCACACACTGCTATGAGAACCCTGCCCGTTTTGACTTGTTCCTCTCAACAATTCTGTGTTGGAGTTTTTATTATTTTCTAGTTGTAGAAAGTTGAGGCTCTGAGTTCTCACATAGGAGTGTGTCACTGTTATGTGCTAGAGCTGGGATTTGAACCCTGGCAGCTTCTGGAGCCCACACTGTCAACCTGACAGGTTCTAGAATCACTTGACTAAAGTAGTAAACCAGTTTCTTGATTTTTTTTTTTCATTTGTTTCAGGTTTCCTGGTAGGTTAGGGTGGATATACAGCTATTGTATATGGAAATTATCTTTCATTTCTTTTACAAGTAAGACTTTTTGAAGATTTTCTTTATTTTTTAAATATTTTATTTATTTACTTTTAGAGAGAGGGGAAGAGAGGGAGAAAGAGGGAGAGAAACATCAATGCGCGAGACATCTGTGCATTGCCTCTCCATCACCCCGGACTGTGGACCTGGCCCACAACCCAGGTCAAACTCAGTTTCCTGATTGTTACGTTTTCTAATTGAAAACCAGAAATGTGTATGTTAAGTGACACCTGGTTTGCTATTTTTGACAAATGACACAATTTAATAAACAAGACACACAGGAACGTTGTTGCATCACGGCAACTCGAGTTATACCCTCATTAATTAGCGGTATTGTTTAAAACACTTCTTTTTCTTTGCTGATCTTCGGATATGGGTGTAATTCATAGCTTATTTTCTTCCTCCCACCCTCGCCCGTTTCTCAATAGAATGGGAGCTGACTGACATGGTGGTGTGGGTGACTGGAGCGTCGAGTGGGATTGGTGAGGAGCTGGCTTACCAGCTGTCTAAGCTGGGCGTGTCCTTGGTGCTGTCCGCTAGAAGAGTGCAGGAACTGGAAAGGGTGAAAAGAAGGTGCCTCGGTAAGTGGATCTGAAAACAGCAGCTGTGCTTCCTAGAAATAAATCAGAATCCAGATTCAAGGAGTTTGGGGAATTTCAGCAGCGAGAGTGGGATTTTCTTGGATAGCACACTCCGGTTCCAAATGCTCCGAGTGTTTTGACCCAAGTCCTCTTCCTTTTGTCATCTCTTAGTCGGCAGCCCTGGCCTTCTCTTCCCTTTCCTGACACCTTTTTGCTTTTTTATTTTTTTAAATTGCACTGCTTTTTGGTGTTAGGGAGTGACCACCAGTTCTCTCAAATGTTGGTGGGTTTTTAGAAACCAAATAAATGCCTTATATTTTTGTCTTAAAGAAGAAATAGTTTGGTTCTTATGTATGACATACAGGTGCGTTACTGCAGAAATTTAATTAGAAAGGATCCTGACTCATTTTGGTAAATGATACTGAAGTCACGTGGGATGGCATAAGATTTTTGTTATAAAGGATGAAAGAATAGGAAGTGAATTAAGCTTAAAAAATGCATCTCGAGATAGTATTTTTTCATGTCAATATATAGGGCAACAAAATTTATTTTTGTTCCAGTTTTAGTGTGGTTATGTTCACATTGAAAGCAGCCTCAAGGAATAAAGTTATTATTTTGTATCTAGACTGAGATAATTTTGAATTTTCCAGCAGACCATTTTTTTGGTCATCTACCTGTCATTCTGTAGAATTCTTTCTTTCACTTTGCTGATGGAACTAACTCCCCAGAAAGGAATGTTAGTTGCCAAAGCCCCAAGGGCTCTTGCGTTCTTCCTGGGCCGTTCCTTGAGGCAGTTCCCCCGCTGGTGAGATCTGCACCAGCAGAGGTGAGCTGTGTCAGCGTTTCCTAGTTGGAAGGAGGCTGGTTGTCTTCCTTTTATCTGCCAGACAACTGGTACAGACTTCTCCTTTCCTTTAAGACAGTTGATATTTCCCAGTTGACTCTGTTGTCCATCAGCCTTCATATGCCTGATGTCTTTACCACGTGCTTGTGTCCTTACTGGCGTTACTTGTCCTCCGAGGTCAGAGTTCGAGAAGGTTAATTTCAGGTTTTCCCTTTTTAATGCACAGAAATAGAAAGGCCGTTACAGTCCAGCGTGACTCTCAGTTGGGGATCCCAGAATTCTGTCCTTTCCGTGTTTGCCTCCTGGACTCCTCAGCCCCTGGAAGGAAGCTTTTGTGTGTCATGCCACTGGAGGGCTTGAGCTTCGTACTGATTTTAAGCATAAACTTTGTTTTCAGTATGTGTAAAATGGCAGCCAACGCTGCGAACCTATCATAATATAAAAGTATCTCTATACTTCAAAGAAATTGCTTCAAATAAATTTTTTTTTACCATGTAGTGTAGTCTTGATTTCCTCTAGTCTGTTCCAACATTAGACTGTTTATATAGCAGCCTATATATAGTAACCTATATAAACAGTGTAACTTTTATAGGCTACTATGGCTACTTCCCATAGAGTCTTCCCAACTCTGACGAGCTGAGGAGAGCCCTTCTCCTTCCTGTGTCCCCAGCCAGCTTGTTCCCTGTCTGGTAAGATGTTGCCGTATTACCACCAGTCTTCTCCCTGATCACTGAGAGACTCTCCTGCAGGGCCACTCCACAGTGAGTGTGTTGCCAAGTCTGGTTGGAAGGATGGGTATTAGACTTAATGCAAGTGACAGGGAGCTTGAGTGAACTATTGCGTGACCTCCACACTAATTTCTAAGTGTCTTTATTTAGAGAATGGCAATTTAAAAGGAAAAGATATACTTGTTTTGCCCCTTGACCTGACTGACATAAGTTCACACGAAGTGGCTACCAAAACCGTTCTCCAGGAGTTTGGTAAAGTAAGTAGCATTTTGATTGATAAGTTTTGCTTTGAAGTCGTTGCAAAAGTGATTCCCATCTGTGGTGCTGTCGTTAAAGGGCTTGAGGCAAATGGGTCCCTGCGGTGAGATCAGGGCCTGTGAGTTGGGCCTCTTAATTTCTGAGTCTTTGGCTTTGTGTGATGACTACTTTTCATAATTTAACAAGTACTAACTCCTTCATGGAGAGCAAAAGAAGCTAGAAACTCAGTGCCTTTTATTTTTATAACACTTGCTACTTCCCATAAAGAGTCACCTAAAATAGGAATTAATTCCAGAGGCAAACCCTGTCTTTTATTTTATGTTTTTATGGCTGACTTCTGGAAACACACCATTCTGAGTCATTGATTCTTCAAGTTAACAATATAAGCAGTCAGCCCTAGGTATTCCATCAATCTCCATTACAGTTCATCCCCAAAGTGCCCCTTTTCTGATTTTATTTAACTAGATCGACATTCTGGTCAACGGTGGTGGAAGATCACAGCGCTCCCTCTGTGTGGAAGCCAGCCTGGATGTCCACCAGGAGCTCATGAAGCTGAACTACCTAGGGACCGTGTCCTTGACGATGTGCGTTCTGCCTCACATGATCGAGAGGAGGCAGGGAAAGATTGTTACTCTGAACAGCTTCATGGGCATCATACCTCTGCCCCTTTCCGGTGGATATTCTGCCAGCAAACATGCCCTTCGGGTAAGGCTGCTCAGGCCAGCTTGCACGGAACTGACCTCGCTGTATGTGGGGAATGGCCGCCACTGCAGGAGTCGTTGGGACTATGCAGAGAGAGAGAGAGACCCGAGGAGATCTTTGATAGAGGACGTCCCCAGAAGATACCTGAAAAGACTTGAACCTCCCCTCCCTCTTTCTAACTCAGCAAACACGTATTGAGCACCTGCAACTGTGCCATGCGCTGCAGCAGATCCCAGGGATAGAAAAATGATGAGATACGGTCCCTGCCCTCAAGAATTGTATAATCCAGTCAGCATATCACCCTTCGCCTTGTCCTCATGTCTGTCACATCTTCGTGGCAAATTTGGGGTCTACCCCTGATTTCTTCATATACTTCAGGGTGTAGTTTTCTTCCCTACTTCTGGAACTTCTTTTTCCTCCCCTCTTTTAGGTGGGGTTTATTTAACCTGTCTACATATATAAGCATGTCAGAAAGTGGAACTACCCACTAGAGGATCTGCCTTGTGCTGCATAGCCCTGCTGGGACCAGCTTGGACTGTATTACCCTGGGTTCACTGGAAGAAGACAGTCTAGTCAATGCAGAGGCTAGGGGAGAAGCTTGATTTGGTTTGCTTAACTTTTGAGTTGTCAGTATTAGAAATGAATGAATTTTTAATGATGGGTAAGAGTGGATATGAAGAAATGTTATTAAACTATAACAAGGAACAAATTAAGTCATAAGGCCAAGAGGAGAAGAATGATTAAAGAAGACTTCTAATTTGTAGTTAATGCTGTTGAAGGTCAGTTTACACATTATAACATGTTTCACTGTTGGAATGATGAGATGGATAGGTAAATGATCATCAGTGTCAGGAAAATGTGAAGGGTTGGTCCCCTGGGACACCCTTTCTGTTGTGAAAAGCAGATAGTTGCAGAGAGTGAGGAAAGGGACTGCTACGTGAAGATTTCCTCATATTTGGCAACAGGGTGTCAGTCACTTCCTGCAGAGCAGCTGGGCAACTTGGGCAGACGAGGGAGGGCGGCTCCCCCATCTGTTCGGCACCGAGTATGTCATGAGACATGCAGGGTGCTCTCAGTCAGACACAGTGTAAGTTGTCTGACCTGCCTTCCAGGGCTCACTGTTTTATTGCTGGCCTTGATCCTCTGACACAATGTGTCAGATAAAGGCTCTTTGAAGAGCACATTTCCTTGTCAGAGCCCGGCAAGCTAGAGAGTGAACTTGTTTATCAATGAAAAGTTCACACTGTCATGTTACACTAGATGTGACTTCAAACAAGAATAGGTTTTGGTGTCTGACGTGTTGGCTCTTACGGTGTCTGTCCTCTCTCCTCTTTGCTGAAGAAGGGCAGAAAGTGGGGGGTATGGGAGTTCCTTCACTTAGAAAGCCTTCTTCCCGTCCTTCAGAGTCAGGCACTGTCATAGTCTCGGGCAGAATGAATCTTCATAGGCCCTGTGTGTGTGTGAGGGGTCAGAGTTAGGGGCTGGTACCTATTTAATGTTGTTGGATCATAAGTAAACGTGCCCTAGGGGTTAGCTCTTTAGGCTTTTCAGTAGTTCACTCAGCTTGTAACCATGTAATCCTGGACCATTTTCCAAATTGGGAAAAGAGATTACGGAAAGTAGACGTGTGCCCCTATCTGGTTTAGAACGGCAGGTATATTTAAGTCCAGAGGGTTTTACTGCCCAGAGAAGGTGAGTGTTGGCTGAAACTAATTGTTAAACTAGTGATATAGAAAAGGTTGAATCCTTCCTTCCTTCCTTCCTTCCTTCCTTCCTTCCTTCCTTCCTTCTCCCTTCCCTCCCTCCTCCCTCCCTCCTTCCCTTATCTAAGGACATGTTCACTGATTTTAGAGAGGAAAGGGGGCAGAGAGGAAGAGAGACAGAGAGACAGACAGACACAGACAGACATTGATGTGAGACAGAAACGTCAGTTGGTTGCCTCCTGTACATGCCCCAACCAGGGATTGAACCCGCATCCTAGGCATGTGCCCTGACTGGGGATTGGACCCGCAACCTTTCTGTGTATGGTGATCCTCCAACCAGCTGAGCTACCTGGCTAGGGCTGAATTCTTTCTCGATGAGAGTTTCTGTTAAGTACTAATTCCCCCTCCCACCGCCCCAATACTGACACGTTAGACCACTTTGAAAGATAAAAAGAAACCAAACCTGAGTGATTCTCAGTGGGGCACATGCACCCCTTTTGGAGTGAGATATGGGGATTGGTGTAAAGAGTGTGTATCAGAATCTCCAGGGGGTATTTTTTCACCTATCCAGTGTTTGCTTACCTTAAAAATCACTGATGGCATGATCTACCACTGCCAAACAGTTGAACCATTCATACCTCAAAAGAGCTGAAAATGCTATTCTAGATGGCCTCCTAAAAATACCTAATAAGGTTGCACAATTACATTTCCTGTTAGCCACGTATTTCAGAACATATTTTGATAATGTGTTGGTATTGTCCCTCATAGTTGAAGAACTATGTAGGTATTAATTTGCTTAAACATGAGATGTATGTCTGTATTTATTTGCTTTTTAATTTTGTCTACTAGGGTTTTTTTAATAGCCTTCGAGCTGAACTTACCGAATACCCAGGTATAGTAGTGTCTAACATTTTCCCAGGACCTGTGCAATCAAATATTGTGAAGAATGCCCTAACTAATGATGTCACACAGGTAAGAATTTCTAGTTGGGATATAATTTGAATGCTTTAGTAGTTATTTGTTGGTGTTATATCACTATGCCTCAGGGTTTTGTGACTTATTTACAAACCGTAACTCATGGCATAAGGAAAATTATGAAGGTTAGTTGATAGAGTTTTGACAGCCAGTTTTAATAAAGGCTAAAGAAATTGTTGGATAAGTAATCCACTGTTATGGGATTTAAAAAACCCAGTTTCTGTCCACTCACAAAGTATAGCAATACTGAAAGGCTCTGAGTGGCTGAATTTTAGTATATTAGACGTATTGCTCTTTTAAAGAGGAATTGCGGTGAAGGAGCTTAGACAGAGCCTTGTTCGGTTGTGATAATTTTAGGTTAGCTTCACCCAGGCCTGTGCTGCCCTCAGCTCGGATTACACAAAGTGATTTATCAATGAATATCAAATGTCTAATGAAGAATCCAGTCACCCAGTAATACAAAATCCCTCTAAAGACCATGAAATTTCCCTTTTTCTCTGTTAAGATCTATTTCTACTGCAACATCAACCTGTATATGTTTCTATGTAAATATTCACAGATATAATTTATATTTTTCACACTTTCTGTAGAGGCTCTAAGGTAAAATGGAATAATCAGCCAACCGTAGGAATCAAGGGACTTGGAATGTAGGTATGGTTACTTTAATGGTCTGTGTCAGTGCAGATGAGTAACTACCTTTCTGGGCCTCAGTTTATTTATTTATAGAATGACAGTGGGTTGACTAGATTAGTAGTACCAGATATGTCCACTACCAAGAGACCACTTTTATCTTTTTCCTCCATTTCACCCTCATGGACTCTATGTTTTTTTAATATTTCTTTCAAGGATATGTTTATTGTTTTTAGAGAGAGGAAGGGAGAGAGGGAGAGGGTGAGGCAGCAACAGACATCGATGTGAGAGAGAGACATTGGTTGGTTGCTTCCTGTATGCGCCCCGACCTGGGGACCAAACCTACAACCTCGGTGTGTGCCCCAACTGGCAACCTTTTGTGCATGGGACGATGCTCAACCAAGTGAGCCATCTGACCAGGCCTGGACTCTTATATGTTAATAGAATTTAATTTGTTAAATGTATGTATGCATTTGCTTAAAGATTTTTATTACTAAAGTGATACATGATTATCCTAAAGTACACTAAGATGATACAATTCTCGTTAAAAGCAGAGAAACTTCATCTTTTAGTTAGCCTGCACAGTCTTATCTGGTAAGTATATACAATTCCTGTTAGGCTTTTTGAAGTATTGCAGACACCTGTTAGTACCTGTGGGAGACTCCTAGGCAGCATGAGGTCACATAAAGGAGTCACTCAACTAGATGACTTCTGGGTCCTTTCTAGCTTAAAAGTTTTTAATTTTAATTTTTAGAGAGAGAGGAGGGGAAGGAGAAAGAGAAAGAGAGGGAGGGAAACTCTCAATGGGTTTTCTCTCACTTGGCCCCCACTGGGGACCTGGCCTGCAACCCAGGCATGTGCCCTGATTGGGAATCAAACCAGCGACTCTTTGGTTCACAGCCTGAGCTCAGTCCACTGAGCTACACCAGCCATGGTTCTAGCTTAAAAGTTTTATGAAATGCCTTGGATAAATACTCAGCATTCACTTCATCTTTGAAATGTTTCTTAGTCTGTAGGTAGCGACCCAGACCAGCCCAACAAGATGGCCACCAGCCGTTGTGTGCGGCTGATGCTGGTCAGCATGGCCAATGACCTGAAGGAAGTTTGGATCGGAGAGCAGCCTTTTCTGTTGCTGGTATATCTGTGGCAGTATATGCCAACCTGGGGCATGTGGCTAACGAACAGACTGGGGAAGAAAATCATCGACAACTTTAAGGGTGGTCTGGTAAGAACAATTTACACATTTCTTAATACATATCAAACTTGTAGGGCTGCATGGCATTTTCTAGTGCTTAAAAACTTTCCTTAACCCTCTACTAATCTCATGATATCAACACAAAAGATATAAAAGGTATTCTATCCCCCATGCATATCTGTTGGCTCATTATAAATTACTACTGGTCTTGGAGAAAGAAGTTTACTGTAAGGTAAAATCAAAACAGAGATTGCCATTTTTTCTTCTACACTTACTGTTTGACCACTGTGTGTGCCGAGTGCTCTTTCTTCTCACAAACTCCCACTCACCCTACAGAATAGCTCTGATGTCGCCTCCTTGGGTTGATAGCTGGTCTGCCACCTCATTTCTCCCCAGGACTACGTGGATGTCAGCCCTATGCTCACCTCTGTTGAAGCCCTTGTGCTGTTGAGACTGATGCACCCCCTCTCCTTTGCACTGATCCAGAAGCACCCCAAGAAAACAGGCGGATCGTTCATTCTTTCAATATTCCTTCTTAGAGAAAAGTGAAGAATATTATGAACTATTTCTGAGAAAATTGTGACCATTCAAAGAATCTAATGTATAAACAGCACAGGAAATGTTAAGGAATTAAGCCAAAAATTACAGAGATGATTACACAAAGAAAGGTTATTTCTGTGGATGGTTTTTATTGTTGAAGCATTTCTTCCAATGATGCTACCTTCCTCCAGAAACAAGTGAGCAGGGACTGACACAGAAACAGAGTTATAAAGTGGGATTACCATGTGTATCATTATGTAACCTGCCACTAGTTAAGCAACCCATGAATTGTTGGATGTTTCATTTGCTCCAACTTTCTGCAAGACAGTAAAAATGAATTAGTGAAAAAGGCAAAAATGCTTAAAACAAAATGCTGCCCTAACCCATCCAGAGCTTGAAAAATCATGAAGGTGGCGGGGAAGAGGGGGTGGCTACATATTTTCTCCCAACTTGTACTGTGGACCAGTTTGCTTTGGGCCAAATCATGTGTAAGTGTTTTGGTAATATTGGGGCTTGGTAGTGTGGGGTGCTTCTAAAGGTAGAGCTTCATCAGTGATTACATCTGAGTTTTAAATTTGAGATATAGGTGACATAGTTCTGTTGTGCCCACTGATGGATGAGAGTCGAGGGGGAAACGCCGCCTCACTAGAGAGGTGACACAGCGCCCTGGCGCCAGGCTGCATGGGCTGAAATCCCAGTTCTGCCCTGTTCAGTCCCGTGACCTCAGGCCAGTTACTTCTCTCTCAGTAATGTCCCCATCTACAAAACGGAGATTAACGATGACAATAGAACCTAGTCATAGAACTGTTACAGGGATTGAAGGAGTTAATATGTGGAAAACTCTTAAAACACACTGTGCCTGGCTGGCGTAGCTCCGTGGATTGAGCTTGGGCTGCGAACCAAAGCATTGCAGGTTCGATTCCCAGTCAGGGCACATGCCTGGGTTGCAGGCCACGGCCCCCAGCAACCGCACATTGATGTTTCTCTCTCTCTCCCTCCCTCCCTTCCCTCTCTAAAAATAAAATAAAATAAAAAAAACCCCACACTGTGGAGTGTTGTGCTCGTTAAGGATTAGCTGTTAATACTTTCATTTTGATGGTAAAAGGATACTGAGCTAATAGATAGTGTGAAGATTAAAGAGTTAAATAATACAGTGGAGAGACACACATTATAGAAATAATTGTTTCAGAGGGGAGAGAAGGAGCAGGGTCTAGAGTTTCAGTCCCACTCTAGCAGATGTTACAATATTTTATTTTTTTACATGATGTTTAACTATAAAATGTAAACATTATTCAGTAAATCTAGCACTTGACAATCTTTCTCTTCCTACTACTGTCTTGAATATATTGCTTATTACGTGGTCTTGTTGCTTTATCACTTTTTTAAATGATACACTGGGCATCATTTCATTTCCCAGTACTATTTCTGAGATACCATACCTCATTCTTTACACAAAACCATAGAAACTTTTAAACATTGTTTTTCATTTTTTTACTCAATTCTCTCCTCCCTGCTTCTTTCCTCCACATTGTTATTTCTATTTTATATATCCATCCCCTTATTGCAATTTGTTTATAACCTAAGTTAAGAGAATGCCAGTATAGCTTTATCCCAAACTAAGTGTACTTGGGGATAATACTTGAATTTGTTTCTGTCCTTTAGGCTAGGAATAGTATGACTGGAACTTTGTTTTGGTGAATGTTTATTATTTTTAGAGATTAAGAACAATAGCTACATTCCATTTTGTGTTTTATTTTTCTGTCTTAGTGCAAATTCTTGGAAGTAGTAAATGCATGTCTTCCCAAATGAAATGTCACATCTTAGGGATGATTGTGTTGCCTTGTTTAAAAGCAATGTACTCAAAAGTTCACAAATCATTTTAGAGTTATCTGTCAAATATTTCAATTCTAAATATTCCAATTCTTTGTAATTATTAAGGCAAGTCAGTGTACATATGATATGCTTCTCCGGGAGGGTGATAATAGAGATTTCAGCATTAACCAAATGACATGAGCAGATACTTATCAGTGATAGAAGAGATAATGATGCCAAGCTTATTCTGCAGATCTAGAATTAACTATGATTTTTATTCTAATTTAAGCATTTGCTCAGGTTTTATAAATAAGAATTCTCACAGTGAATCATAATGATATACTTCCTTAAAACAGGAGGAATTGTCAAAAATTGGGGTAAGTATGAGGAGGGACTGATTCGTATTACTGTCGCTCTGTTACAGGGCACAATCTCTTTCGCAAACACCTGGAAGAGAAAACGCGACTGACGGAGTACTTGCATTTTCACACCACTGGAGGAAGAACCAGAGACCACGAAAACGGCCATCTTCTCGTGCGCAGAAGAGTAACTTGCGATTTTACTTCTTAATAGATACAGCTTTCTTTTCAACATGTAATAAACAACAAATAAAAGATTGCCGTGAATCTTGCAATAAAGAGTAATACATACTACATTCTTGAAAAAAAAAGAGCATTTTAACATACTCTAGCATTTATCTTTAAAATCTAGGTTAGTGGAATGGTAATCAAAGAATTACAGTAATCCATTTAACATAAATGTATGGAATATTACACAAAGCTGAGTAATGAGCAGATACAAACACCTGTTATATGCCATTTGCTGTGCTGAGGTGTTTGGTATTAATTAATTGACTCCTCGTAACAGCACATTAAGGTAGGTGGTCGTATCCACCTTCATAGATTAAAAATGAGGTGCCCAGAGGAAGTTGGTGTTACTTCCCCAAGGTCACAGGGCTGGTAGGGGGTCAAGTCAAGATTAAACACCAGGAAGACTCCGTTGGCAACTCCTTACTCTAATTTTACTCTTAAAGCTCCTTGCAGTAGAGAACATGCATAGGCCACAGTAGAAAGTCAGCAAATATTCCCTAATTATCTACTGTCAAAGGGGGCTTAACAGAAAAAAAAACATGGTTCTTTATAAGCAGTTCACGGTTTGGCTATAGGCAAGGTCACGTACACAAAGTGACTGTGGAATAGTTGCTGAGGAAGTCGGAGGCCACCCTGGCCGCTGTCCTGGGGAAGGGGAGAGGCGGTGTGTGGGGAAGGTGTATGGGGCCCGGCAGGCGAAAGCCACGGGATACATGCACACAGCGACGTGGGTGTGTCTCAGAAGCCCGGGGACGAACGCATAAACTGGAAGACCTGTGACAACTGCTGTAGTTCATGTGCATAGAAGGCAGTGCTCATGCAACGAAGAGATGAGCATTTAGATGTGTTACAGTGGTTGCTCAGGATGGGGAGAGAAGTGGGGGCGTATTATGGGGATAAAATATAATAAGAGAGGGCTCTGGTACAACCAGTGGTGAAAACTGTGATTAATCAACATCGCGCCTGGGGTAAAAACAAAAAGACAGACTGTTGGAACAACTCTAGAATGCTACAAACATCATGTGGGGTGGTATAGACTAAGTGCAAGTTTAGAAAAGGGTGAGATTTGCAGATAGGTTAGTGTTGAAGCTCCTTGTTTTGTTTAAAAATATTTTTTTTAGAGAGAGGGGGAGTGAGAAAGGGAAACATCGATGTGAGAGAAACATTGACTCAGTCCTTCTGTATACACCCAGACCAGGGATCGAACTGATAACCTAGGCACGTGCCCTGACTGGTAATTGAACCCACGGCCTTTCGGCTTGTGGGAAGATGCCCAACCAACTGAGTCACACTGGCCAGGGCACTGTGGAAGCTCTTTGTAGAAAAGGTGTGACTTGAACTGAGCCTGAAAGAGTACACTTTAAGAGAGGCTTCAGGAGATCACGGTCCAGGTCAATTTTGTTTTACTTGTCATTGAACCTACAATGGTTAGCACTGTGCTTGCCAATGTTTAAGGTTTGTCGAGAGTTTGTAGTCTAGGCATTCTTTTCTTTTAATCCTCAGCTGAGGACATTATTTTCATTGCTTTTTTAGAGAGGGGAAGGGAGGGAGAGAAACATCGACGTGAGAGAGAGGCATTTGACTGGTTGCCTCCCATACACACCCAGGCTGGGGATTGTACGTGGATCCTATGTGCCCAGAGCGGGGATTGGAACCTGCAACATAGGCACATGCCCTGACCGGGAATTGGACTCACAACCCTTTGGTTACGGGATGACAGTCCAACTAAGCCACACCAGCCACGTCAGCCAGGCATTCTTTTTTTTTTTTTTTTTCCACTTATTTCACAAATATTTATTAAGGACTGGACACTGTTCTAGGTGCCATGAACAACCAGGCATTCTTTGCCTCCAGAATGTCATGGATGAAAACTCAAGAGATACTGAAATTAGCATGGTATGAGGATAAAGGAAAAATGAAATGAATTCAGTTTGCTTAATTATACCAGCCAATGAATGGTAGCAAAGGTATAATTTTAAATGCTTTTTAGAAATTCATCTGTATAGTGTTTTTTATAGCATGTAATTAATAGTATCTGTATAAGCCCTCTGTCATTCTCAGGCTTTTTTGCCAGCAGCCCAAGATGGAAAAGTTCACTTTCTCAAAGATAGCCAAGAAATGTGAAAGAAAGTGTTCTCATATTGACTTTAAGAAAAGTATTATTTTGCACTGACATCTCATTTCCTGATTATTATCTCCATTAGCCCTTTGAAATAGGAAGGAGATGGTATGTTTCACTCTACCAGTGCTGAAAGTGAGGCATAAACGGGTTTGTGCAAGAGGATGGCTGGTAAGTGGGTAGAAAAGTCACCAGGAGAAGCTATGGCTTTAGGGTTTGTCTGCTCAAGTACTGGGTGCACAAATAGAATCACATGAGACCTTAGTTATAGTCAATTATTGACAGGCAGATTTAATAAGCATCCTATTATTTTTAACACTTTCACTAAAATATAATCGAGGTACAATAAATTGCGTGTACGAAGTCTGTCCAGATGGTATCCAGTCATGTAATATGAAAAATAAATATCTGGACAGATATTTATTGAAGATACAGGGAAGACTGTACATAGGACAACTGACCTTTTAGTCCCCTTCAAAGTAGGCACCTCGGAAACTCACAGTTTCCCAGTTGTCATCAGCTACTCCATTGTATTTTCCTGAATCTCATTGACAGTGTGAAATTTCTTCTCTTTCAAAGGTAATTTTAGTTTCGGAGAAAGCTGGAAGTCGCAGGGTGCCAAATCTGGGCTGTAGGGGGACTGAGTCACGTGGGTGACTTGATGTTTTGCCAAAAAATTGCATGAGATGTGATGTCGTGATGAAGCTGCCAACCACAGTTACCAATAGCTGTGAGCTTCTGAATCATTGGAAGTTTCTAGAGAGGAATGTTCAAGCTTAATGCAAAATTTGATGCAGATCTGTTGCTTTACTTGCACAGTGATTTTGAATGCAATGACCACACAGTACACATGCTCACTCAATGTCATCTACTGCCCCCACGGACTAATACAAACCATCATTATTCATGCATGTGCATTCCAGTCCACTCTCCTTGGCTGCCAGGTTACATCAGTGTCACACAAACTGTTACATTAACAATGGCTGGACTTTTTCTGGACAGATCTCATATTTTAAGTGTAAAATTTGATAAATTTTCTTTCTCTTTCACCTTATTACACTTTCCTCCTCAGCTTAGTAGTTACATACTTTCTTTTTCTGTTTTTTAGTGGTTATCCTATAGGTGATACAGCAAAATCTAATTTAATTACTTGGTACTTTAAAATTCTTTCTGGATAATACAAGGGTCTAGAATTCTTTAACTCTGTTAATTCCTGCACCAACTTATATACTGCTATTGTTATGTATTTTGACGTTTATTTTAACCTCTGAAACTATTTTATATCATTGTTAATAGAGGACTAACCATATATATATATATATATATATATATATATATATATATATATATTTTTTTTTTTTTATTAGTTTATGCCTGCCTATATCCGTGAGCTACTTCGGGGTCATTTTTCTTCTCTGTGAAAACATTTGCTCCCTTTTATGAGATCTGCTGTCGAACATATTTGAGAGTGTCTTTCCCTTCATCCTTAAAGAGTTGTTTTGGTGAAAGGCTGATTATAGAGTCTGTTCGCAGTTACTGTCTATTGAGAAGTTAGTTGTCAGTTTGCTAATATTGCTGCTGCTTTGATAGCAATGTTTGTTATGTCCTTCTGGCTGCTTTTATGACTTCCTTTTTATATGTATTTTTTCTTATGATATGCTGGGGTGTGGTTTTATTTATTGTGCTTTGGTCTTGCAGGGATTGATGGTTCTTAACAATATGATAAATTCTCAAGTTATTATCTCCTAAAATGTTGCTCTGGCTAGACTCTCCTCTCCTGGAACTCCAATGACTTGTATGTCAAATCTCATAGCAACCCTATGTCTCTTACTCTTCTCATTGTATTTTCCATTCTTTTGTGCCTTTTTTCATATCAGATATTGAGTTGGCTAAAAAGTTCATTTAGTTTTTTCCATAAAAGACACATTTTCCATTTTCACCAATAACTTTAATGATTTGGATATTTTGAGTATGTCGGCTATTACTTGCTGTTGGCTTCTAGTGGGGAGAGGCCAGAGGTGCTGCTAAACATCTTCCAGTGCATAAGACAGCCCTACAGCAAAGAATTATTGGGCCAAAATGTCAGTGGTACTGAGAAACTTCACAAACCACTTCTGACATGGTCAATTAGTCACAGCACATTCTCCATAAATTGCACAAATTGTTTTTTGCATTTCCGTTGTGTTTTTACCTTTCTTGAAGCAATACACGTGGTATGCCCAAAATATCTGCATGTATCTTTCATCTTCAATGGTAAAATGGCTACACAAAAATTCACCAATTTTTATGTTTAAAAATGCACGCTGATATGACAGCTGTCACAATACAATCTAACAAAATTGTTTTGAATGAAGTTAAAGACAACTAAGCACTACTAGAGCCATTGTTTGAAAAAAACAAGAACTTTTTGGCCAAGCCAAAATTTACTTCTGACCTAACTTCTAGTTCACTAATTTGTACTTTAGGTGTGTCCAATTTCTACCAAATATATTCACAGAGTTCTTAAACTGGATTAATGTATTTTTCAGTTTGGGACTTGTCAGTTCTTCTATATCATTTCTAATTTTCTGCAGAAACTTTGAGTCTTGTGTTTTCTATCTTTGTACCAAACATCAAAATTACCAAGCCTGTGTTTAAAAACTCATTATCTGGATGCCCCGTGGGTCTGTTCATATTGTCTATCATTTCTCTTGGGTTTTGATCATGTTGTCTTACCTCCTCAGGTGCTTTAGATTGTCCAATATTAAATATGAACAATTATAAAAAATAACTTTGAAGGTCAGTCCGGAGAACATTACATTTGCTCTGGGCAGTGGCTAGCTTTGCTAGGAATCCAGGGTCACCTTAGTTCAGGTTTAGGGATCGCAAAGATTCAAATAGCACCTATATTTGTTCCCCCTTAAAATTAGGATGTAGTCTTTGAGGTCCCAATCAAGTGTCGTCAGGGACTAAAGTCCCTCCCTCCTTCGTAGAAGAGCCTTGGACTCCCAATTTTTGTCCTTCTAACTCTGCGGCAAGGCCATAAAGTTGTTTAGCCTCTCAGGCTCTCAGCCACCGCCCCCTGAATGGCAGATGCTCCCAGAAAAACAAGCAGCCCAAATGCTGAGCTCAGGTCTCTAAATTGTCTTCTTCTTTGCATCTTGTTGATGGATTTCTTCATTATCTTCTTGGTTTTCTGATTATCTTTAAGTAGGTTCAAAAATGTTATTTTGCCCAGTTTTGCTAGTTGTTCTTTGTGAAATCATTGCTGTGAATTACCTATGCACTACTAAAGTAGAAGTCAGAAAAGCAGGTTTTTAGGGAAATTCAGTAAGGTCACTTTTAAATACATCAGATGGGAAAACAAATTACTTTTATGCGATCAGTGCTAAGGAGAGGGGTTGAGGTAGGTATATACAGAATGGGGCAAAAGTATGTTTGTAGTTGTTCACAATAGTAACACAAGAATAGACTCTGTTTTGCATACTTACAACTGTAAACCTGTAGTGGATTACACTGTTTATGGCAGGGGTGTCAAACTCATTTTCACTGGGGGTCACATCAGCCTTGCGGTTGCGTTCAAAGGGCTGAGTGCAATTTCAACTCCTTGACAGTTAAGGAGTGGTTACACTTATACAGGCCTAAAATTATTTTGGCCCTTTGAAGGCAACCGCAAGGCTGATGTGACCCCCGGTGAAAATAAGTTTGACACCCCTGGTTTACGGTGAATACAGATTAATAAGAGGGTGCCTAGAACCAATTGGTGAGAAGTTCCCAAATTCAGAGGTCTGCTAGAAAAAGGAAGCAGCAAAAGAGATTGAGCAGTCAGGGAGACAGGAAGAAAATGAAGATAATGTGGTGTCAGGGGGGCCCCAAAAGAAAAAATAAAGGTGATTCAAGGAGTGCTCAAATGTGTCAAATGCTACTGAGAAGGCAAATAAGATGAGAACACAGAAGTGACGAGTTGATTGGACAATTTGAAGGTACATAGTGACCTTAATTAAAACTTTCTTTGGAGAAATAGTAGAAATGGAATCCAGACTGAAATGGTTTTGTAATGGGGTGCATAGTGAGGGTCCTCTAAAATAGGAGAAGACCCCCTACACCACCCTTCACTTGGGGCAAGGAAGAAGTGGATGACACGTTTAAGATACTTGGGATAACAATGGCAAGTTAATAGTGGTACCTTTCTTAAACGGTAAGAGCGTATAGTGATTTGTGAAATAGCCAGGGAAGGTGCATGCCTACCCCAGATGCCTGTGCATCACAAGGAACTCTTGCCCTAATGATGGCAGGTGAAAGAAGGTGGAAAATACCGGGAACCGGCAAAAGTGGCACATCATAGGAGGGGCCACATATGAGGTCACATAGGAAGTTCTGTGCCAAGCATTTAAACTAACGGCAGGCTGAAAGAGAAGGGGTCTGGCCCACCACGAGGCCTGGCGTGTGAGATGCCACAAGGATTGGAGGAAGAGCAAGCTACACGGCTTGGAGTAAGAAAGAAGACCTGTTGGGAAGCCTGCCTGAAGATGGTGGCAGAGCTGCTGGAGCCATGCAGATGCAGGCACCGGACTAAAAACAAGCAGGTATTCGTGGGAGATGGTGGGAGCTGAACTGTGACTGGGAATGCTGAGCTACTTCTGCTTCTCTGAAGGACATACAGAGAAGGCACTCTCTCGGGATGTGTGCCTCCTTGGACTCCACCACGACCCAGTATAACGAGCATGTTTCCCAGAACCACTACATGGAGAGTGAGAGGGCTGCACCCCAGATCCTGAAGGAGAGCTGCTGAGAGGGTGGCGACTCTGGAACTCACAAAAGGGATGGAGACATGTTTGTGCAGCCGGCTTAAGAACAGATAAGGATATGGGGAACTTCTGGTCATGCTTTTGCTTACAGCCTGGTGGGGAGCACGGGAAGTGCTGGGTCTCGTGGGAGAACAGGGCTCTGAGCAGGAGTGCTCTCAGCCCCTCAGAGGTTGGAAAGCTGTTAATAAAAACCTGTTTCTTTCAACACTAACTGTTGGGTCATGTGTTAAGGTGACATGTGGCAGAGCCCCGGTTTGCTAGGTCACAGCTTGACAAGGGAAAGATGAGGAAACCTGGCTGTGAATGAATAAGGACGTGGAGCAATTTGAGAAGCAGGCAAAGTAAAGGGAAAGCATGGCTTATCGTTATAGCAATGAAAATCTTAAAACAGCTCAAAATGTCCATTATTTGGGGGGTTGCCATACTTATCAATGTTACACAGTCATTAAAGCTTATAATTACAGAGTGTTTTTAATAAGAAAACTTTCACAGGTGACAAAAAATACATAAATTTGTCTAGCTAGTAAATCTCAATTGTGTAAATCATAAACCTGAAATCTGAATCCAGATGTAACATCAAGCCCTGTCTTCTACATAACTATACTGCTGCTCCAAAATTGGCTAAGATACAAAACTCATCAATTCATTATTTAAAAATTAGTCTGAAAGTTATCCTTTAACATTGCTGGATCAAATTATTCCACATACTAAATAAATGGAATAGTAGTAATAATAACCTAATCATTACATTTTAAATTATTTCAAACATTTATAAAAAGAATGTATTACGAGCCCTGGCTGGTGTAGCTCAGTGGATTGAGCGCGGGCTGCGAACCAAGCATTGCAGGTTCGATTCCCAGTCAGGGCACATGCCTAGGTTGCAGGCCATGTCTCCCAGCAACCACACATTGATGTCTCTCTCTCTCTCTCCCCCCCTCCCTTCCCTCTCTAAAAATAAATAAATAAAATTAAAAAAAAAAAAGAATGTATTACTGTATTACTAACTTAGGAGGCTATTACAGATTTAGATGAAAATAAAGTAACGAGTAGAGGAAATTAATGCCTCAAGTAATGCAGATTCATTGTTTATCCTCTTATAAGTACCTGTAAAAAGTCTGTAAGGAGCTAGAGAAGGAAGATAAAATCCTAATGACATGATAAATTTTCTCTGAAGATCTCTTTCTGTCTTTAGCTCAATACCTTAAGACATTAGTCCTGTGGGTCATTTTTCAGGAGTAGATTCAGTTGAAAAGAAATGCATAAGGAGCCAGGTCAACAGAATGGCCCCCCGGAATGATACTCAGGTTACTCTAACATTGCTAATCCTGTGAGTATTAAATGATGAATGGGATAAATCCATTTCCTTTCACATATATGAAACAGATACTTGGAATAAAAAGGTTTTATTGGAAAAGATTTTATTAAAAATTTTGAAGGTTTCTGAATTGAAGTATATGAAAAGAAGATAATTATATAAAAACATTCAGACCATGCTAAATGTTAAAATAAAATGGCACAAAGTTTGAAAATACTATAAAGTTTAATTGTATTTCAAATAAATATACTTTATATAATCTTTAGTAGCATGTTATCATTACTTAAAAACAGTAATGTGTCTTTTAAGTATGTAAAAATTACATAGTTGTTGAGTTTATAAGGCAAGTCATCTATCACACATTTAAGAAACCATTAAACAATTCATTATTTAATTTTATACTAATGTTTTATATTTAACAAAACCTACCATAACCCATAGGACAGAAAAATTGGTCAATAGTTTTAACTTTTATGTAAGACATGTATTTTTTTGTTTCAGGCCGTTAAGATAGCCAAGAGGGCCAACTTTGTAGAGCTTAGCTTTTCCCCAGGCATCTGACGCGTGGGAGGAGAGAGCGGTTGGGGAAGTTTGAGAAATCGTCCTTACTCTTCCAGGAAGAAAAGACAAGCCACCCCATGTGATGACGACACGTGCGCAGGTCCAGACGAGCCCTAACACAAGTGCACGGGGAGAGGCTTTGAAGAGTACACGGGGTATCCCAGGGGAGGGTCGGCTGCTTGTACCGTGAGGTTTCTTAAAAGGAGTGGATGAGCTTGTATGCTATAGCGCTCCTCGTCATCGTTGGTGGCATAAAGCAACTCCCAGGAGAGATTGGCCCACTGACCTCTGACAGCTTCGGCATTCAACTTCCCAACCTGGACCAGTAATTCCTGGAGGGTGAGTACTCGCCCAGTGTAAACTCCCTTTAAGTATGAAAGGGGCGGGGCAAAAACAAAACAAAAACCACGGTTATGGCCAGGCCTTTATATTTTATGTATAAACTTACAAAACATTCCATTGTATTGAGGCAAACTTAAACAGAAAGCGGTGTGTTAAAATGTATACACAAGTTGCTTGTCTTCAGAACTAAGTCATCTGACAGCATTTCACTCAATGAACAGAACAGCAAAATCTCACTGTTTTTTTCTTTTAAATATACTTTATTGATTATGCTATTATAATTGTCCCATTTCCCCCCTTCAATCGCCTCCACCCTAGACACCCCCTCCCACCCACATTCCCCTGCTTTAGTTCATGTCCATGGATCATACATATAAGTTCTTTAGCTTCTACATTTCCTATACTATTCTTAACCTCCCCGTCTATTTTCTACCTACCATTTATGCTACTTATTCTCTATACCTTTTTCCTCCTCTCTCTTCCTCCCACTACCCCACTGATAACCCTCCATATGACCTCCATTTCTGTGCTTCTGTTCCTGTTCTAGTTGTTTGCCCAGTTTGTTTTTGTTTTTGTTTAGGTTCGGTTGTTAATAACTATGAGTTTGTTGTTATTTTACTGTTCATATTTTTATCTTCTTTTTCTTAGATGAGTCCCTTTAACATTTCATATAATAAGGACTGGGTGATGATGAACTCCTTTAACTTGACCTTATCTGGGAAGCATTTTATCTGCCCTTCCATTCTAAATGACAGTTTTGCTAGACAGAGTAATCTTGGATGTAGGTCCTTGCCTTTCATGATTTGGAATACTTCTTTCCAAAAGAAACCTTCTTGCCTGCAAGGTTTCTTTTGAGAAATCAGCTGACAGTCTTATGGGCACTCCTTTGTAGGTAACTGTCTCCTTTTGTCTTGTTGCTTTTAAGATTCTCTCCTTATCTTTAATCTTGGGTAATGTAATTATGATGTGCCTTGGTGTGTTCCTCCTTGGGGCTCTCTGAGCTTCCCAGACTTCCTGGAAGTCTATTTCCTTTGCCAGATTGGGGAAGTTCTCCATCATTATTTGTTCAAATAAGTTTTCAACTTCTTGCTTTTCTTCTTCTCCTTCTGGTACCCCTATGATTCGGATGTTGGAATGTTTAAAGATGTCCTGGAGGTTCCTAAGCCTCTCCTCATTTTTTTGAATTCTTGTTTCTTCACTCTGTTCTGCTTGAATATTTCTTTCTTCCTTCTGCTTCAAACTGTTTATTTGACTCCTGGTTTCCTTCCCATCACTGTTGATTCCCTGTACATTTTCATTTCACTTAGCGTAGCCTTCATTTTTCCCTCTAATTTGTGATCACATTCAACCAATTCTGTGAGCATCCTGATCACCAGTGTTTTGAACTGTGCATATGATAGGCTGGTTGCTTCGTGGCTCTTCGTCGCTTAGTTGTATTTTTTCTGGAGCCTTGATCTGTTGTTTCATTTCGGCCATTTTTTTGTCTTGGTGCACCTGTTACGTAGTTAGGGGCAGAGCCTTAGTTGTTCACCAGGGTGGGGCAACCCACGTAGCTGCGCTGTGACGCTGTATGTGGAGGGGTCCAAGAGGGAACAGTGTCACTTGCTCCACTCTCTGTCGGCTTTCAGTCACTTCCCCCACTTCCCACAATCAAATTGGGCCCTTCTGGTGCTGATTCCTGGTAAGTGGGTTTGTGCATGCCCTGGGACCCTGTGGGTCTCTCCAACGAACTTTCCTGTGAGGCTGGGAGTTTCTCCTGCTGCCACCTCAACCCCTACAGGTGTTTTCAGTCAGAGGCTTTGAGGCATTATTTTCCCGAGCTGGAACCCTGGGTTGTATGGTCTGTCTTGCTCCCCAGTTGTTCTGGTTTATCTGCACGTGAATGTGGGACCTGCTCCGCCAGCCGCCAGCTTGCTGGGAGTCCTCCCTGCCTGGCTGCATGTCTCTGCCCCTCCTCAGCAGGAGGCTGGATGAATGTTTCTTCTTTAACTCTGTGGTTGTTGGACTTCCACAGTTTGATTTTCTGTCAATTCTGGTTGTTTTTAGATTTGTTGTCCTTCTTTTGGTTGTGCGAGGAGGCACAGTGTGTCTACCTACACCTCCATCTTAGCCGGAAGTCCTCCTTCTCTTTCCTTTTTTTCTCTATTCCTTCGTCCCACCTGGCCTCAGCAATGCATAAGTCATATATACTAGTCAGTGAACAATCATACAATGGGCTCTTTCCAAAAACAACTTCACTAAGATATAATTTACAGCCCATACAATTTACTTATGTAAAGTGTACATTTCAACCGTTTTTAAAATGGTTTATTCAGATATGTACAATTATCACCAGCCAATTTTAGAATATTTTCATGACCTCAAAAAGAAACCTTTGGCTCTTTAGCTATTACCCTCCTATCTCTTCATTCCCCCAGGCTTAAGCAGCCAATAATGTACTTTGTAACTCCAGAGGTTTGCCTATTCTGAAAATTTCATATGAATGGAATCATATAATATGTGCTCTTTTATGACTGGCATCTGTAACTCAGCATATTTTCAAGGTTCATTCATGTTGAGCACTTAACAGGACTTCATTAGTTTTTTTATAGTCAAATAACATTCCATTGTATGGAAATACCACAATTTGTGTATTCATCAGGTGATGAACAGTTGGGTTATTTCCACCTTTTGGCAATTATGAATAACACTACTATCAACATCCATGTACATATTTTTATTTGTATTGATGTTTTTGTTTCTCTTGGTTACATGAGGGGGGAACCCCCCAAACAACTGGAATTATCCATGGAGGGCAGACCCCTTGTAGTACAGACTTCCCCTACTAGGTGAGTGTTCTAGAAACCCATCTGTACCAGTGTACCAGCTGGCTTAGTTGTGAGGGGCTGTGTTTGGCCTCAGTGAATTTCTTTGAAGACTCTTTCAATGTGCTTGCCCATTTCATGATGGTTGATTTACGAGCACTCCTGCCTACACCGCACTGAGTGTTTAGCAGTTTTTGACTCAATATGGCATGACCTCCATGCCCTACCCTCCCTATTCACCTGACCTCACCTTGAGTGACTCTTTTTTGTTTCCCTGGATGAAAGCTGTCCTCAAGGGGAATGTTTTACCAATGAGGAAGAGGTGAAACAAAAAATGGCAAAAGCACTAAAAGGCATCAAAATCAATGAATTCAAAAATTGTTTTGAGCTGTGGTAAAAACGTCTTGATAGGTATATTGCATCAAATGGAGAGTACTTTGAAGGTAACTGAAGTTTTAACATGTAAGAATATACAAGTTTTTATAAATACCATTTTATTTAGGGTCCCCCTTCATACAACTAGGAGTAGTATAACCGGGTCAGAGGTAATTCTGTATTTAATCACTTAAGAAACTGGCAGGATGTTTTTAAAGGTGATCGCACCATTTTACATTTCCGCCAGCATTCTATCAGAGTTCCAGTTTCTCCGTATCCTTGCCAGCACTTCGTACCTGGCGTTTTCACTTTAGCCGTCCTGGTGTGCAGAGGGTGATATTTCACTGTGGTTTTGACTTGTATTTCTCTGATGAGTCCTGGACTAGGGGCTGTATGCACCTGAACTGGGGATCAAGCACACAACCTAAGTATGTGCTCTGACCGGGAATCAAACCAGCAAACTTTCGGTTACAGGAGGACACTCCAACCAGCGGAGCCACACTGGCAATTTCTGATGTCTGCTTTTTTCCCCTGGTGTATGGGTCAGACTTTCCTGTTTTGTTTTTTTCCCATGTCTCATAATTTTTGTTGAAAACTAGACATTCTAGTTAACACTGTAACAATTCTGGGTACTGATCCTCTCTTCCCCCTCGGCTAAGACTTGTTATTTGCTTATTAGTTTAGTGAGTTTTTGGATGACTTCAGTGAAATTAATCCCTACCTCCTAGCCAGGTGTGAAGTCTTGGATGTTGCCCCTTTGGGAGTGCAGCCTTGTGAGGGCCCACAATTACAATGGGTAACAGTGGTTTTGGCAGGGCTCTCTCACCGTTAAGCACTCACCCAGGTGTTCAACACCCCTGATTGATCTACATTTTGACAATAACCTGGGGCTCCACAGACCGATCCAATTAAATTTGGGATCCTTTAAAGAATAGCTTTGGGGATGAATGTTTGAGATCTGTTGTGACCCCAGGAGCTCGGGGCGTGGTGGGGGGGGCTCTTCTCTATTGTTTCTTTTTGGGTTCTCTCACTTAATCTATCTAGCCTACAGTTTAGATTTTATCTTTAATGAATTTACCAACTGCCTCTTAATTACTGTTCACTACAACATCCATAGTTTTTGAGAGAATCTTATGCTTCAATGTGTCCACACTGTTTTGCAACTAATGTTGGTTCTTTTGGAAAGAATTAATTTTGTTCGTCTGTTTGTTTAATGGTTTGCTTCTCTAACTGGGTGAACCTTCTGAGCCAGAGGTCTGCATCTGAAGGTGAGATAATGATGTGCTTCTCTATGAGCGATACCTTGGCTTTAGGAGATAAGTGCTTGGTAGAGGAGGAGCAGTAACCTCGGGTCTTCTCATCCTGTCTCTCCCAGTATGGAACCTCCACTGCAGGGGTATGTAAGGGTGATCAGGACACTTGTGTTCTTAGTGACACCATGTCCAGGTTAAAGTCTCCACCCAGTGAGCTGGACTGCCCAGAAGGGAGTTCTCCTCTCGATCACACATGCTCAGAGGCTAGCCTCACAGCAGGCTGCTGAGTAAGATGAGAACGACCGAAGTCTTGCCTCTTTCAGGAAAAGTCCTCTGACAGGCAGCTGAGGGGAGAGGGAGCTCTGTGTTCTTCGCCATGCAGTCTGGATGTTTCTATCTTACTGAGCTGGGGGAAAACAGGTCGTGGTACAAATACTGCAGTCTCTTACTGTACTTACTGGGTTTTGGTTGATTTTCTTGAATAAATATTTCTTCATTTGCTGTATGCTTTTAGAATAATTTCCAAGACTTTAAATGACTGTTTTTAAAAATAATTTTCATTATAATGCCAGACATGGAACCCATAATAAGCTTGTAACATTGCGTTTTTCATACTGTGCCCACTCAATGACATTTTAAATGCAGTGAGAACCAGTACTATATTTTAAAAAGTTATTGACTATTTGGAGTGAATTTCTTAATTTTCTTAATTTTAACTTCCTCTCTTAATTTTCACAGGTCAGACATACTTCAAATAAAGTATAACTATCAGCAAAAAAAAATACTTTGCCACTACAAATTAGGTTTTCTCCTGGAGTCAAATCCAAAGTGATAATTCATACACTTGAATTTAGCAGACATACAATCCTTTTAGTCAAACATGCTATGGCAAATCACATTTATTGACTATCCTATAGGTCAGTTATTACACAATGACGACACAACATTTTTAATTGGCTCCTATTAAGTTTGTAAAAGTAAATATTCAGTCATTTTACAACTGAAGTGAGTTGGTCATAAAGTCATGATTACAAATGCCTTAGAACTGTGATTAATATGTAGAATGTCCTATCTCTATCATCTAGTTCAAATACTTTATAACCAGTTTCCGCTCTTGAAGGTAATATACACAAATTGAGTTTTAATCTTACCATATTTGGATCATACCCTAGAGAAAACAAGTATGGCTTTTCTTGTAGAACTGCTTCTTCCCACTTTTCATCAGACACCAAACCAATGTACCAGTCCCTCTCACATTCTTCAAGGTAGGCGGTCAGCTCTTCAAACTCTCCCACCGGACCTAAACTTGCTTTATCAACCATCAGTTTCAGAGTGTACCTAGAAAATGGGGAAACACAGAATTTCAGAATTTTTAAATTTTTATCAACTTTATAAATGAAATAGATTTTGTTCAATCAATATTTTTAAGACATTAAACTGAAGTGCTACATATTTCATACTAAACGTGTGAAATGATAAGAAATCCAAATGAAAAATAAGTTCCCCATCCAAAGAAAACAAAATATAAACTAAAGTGTATTCCTGATTATCACAATACATACTAGGCAATTTTTTCAGTTTTAAGAAAGTGATTACTTTCCAAAATTAGAAATGACGGTGTATCTCCTTCTACGTTATTTAAAAACTCAACAGTTTCCTGCCAGTTACAACTTGTAGAGAATCAAAATGAATTACCTGAAAGCCTTCAGTGCTAGCTGGAAGAGTTCTGGCTTTTCGGTGAGCCAGTCAAAGGCAACAGACCAAGGTAAAGCACCGCTGTAAACTCTCAATATATGACCAGGAGTAGGATCCATATTGCATACTCCAAACAAACTAAAATAACAAGTCATTACTGCGTGAACATAAAAGTCTTTTAAAACTCTGTCGTTTGCAATTTCTTCCAGCACATTTGGGACATTTTCTTCTGCAGGAAAACATTCCAACTGCCTTAACACAAACTGGTACCAGTCTTCTGGAAACAGCAGGCTCATCTCCCTCATTCTGGACTTGGGCAGACAGTCAGACGTCCACTCTTCAGGCAAGCTTAACAGGTGAGAATGAGAACAACTGAACTCCACGAGCGGGACATAGGCCATGTCTTCTTGTTTTCCTTTGTCAATAGCAGGGTATCCCAGTGTAACTGCTTTGTAAAGACTATTTTCAGGAACTTTGCCTACAGAATGATCACCGACCACCTGTGATTCTACTGATCCTGGAAGAGGCAAATTTATACTTTGCAAAACTTTCAATTGATGTTTTTCTTCATTTCCTTTTTTGGTAGTTGGCTCATCACCCAAAACATCATCAGACCAGTCATCTAAAGTTCCTGAATTTAAACTAACTGTGTCTTCTGGGGATTCATTTTGTGGTGAAGTATTCAAAGTGGGCGGGATTATTAGAGATGCTTTCTCTTTATTTTCAGTTTTGTGAACATGTTCCTGCATGCTGGACCTTTTGGAGCAGTAATGAATGAGTATCCACACAAGTACTTTAACAAGGTCACCTTTAAATTCAGTTAAGTTATCATGAGAATCTATTATGCCAGAGAGGACATTCCTGGCATCAGAATAGAGTTTCACAGGCAAAACAGTACAGGGTGTCAAGACATTCCCAAAGTGCCCATTAATGGAACATGTTTTTGCGTGTTCTCGTGCAAAGGCACCTTCAAAGACTTCGTCAACCCCTCGGGCTTCAGCAGTGTGACACGATGTCTCTTGCAATTCCAACCCCTGAGGGGATGAAAAAGTACTCGGATTTATGGTCGCCCGTTACACAGGGAGAAGCAACTAGCATTGTGATGTCCATGAACTGGTTTCTCAAAATAAAAACATAAAAAATGTGAAAATTTTCTTTTCACTCAAGAGCTACACCTTAACTCAAACTTAACAGTACTTAAGACATCTGCTGTTGAATACAGAGATAAAAATAATCCCACTATTTCAAAATAAATTATAGAAATTCTACTAGAAATCAACAATTTTATTGAATATGACTATAATGAAAAAACAAACTGTATCTGTAGTCAAGTTCGAACCACACTCAAAAAATTTTAAAATTACAGTAATTTTTGGAGGGAAGAAAGTAAAATTAGAATTACATAATATGCAGAGTTTTGTGTCCTTTCCATCCTGCTTTTTATGAGAGCGTTATTCTGTTGTACGGATACGCCACAACTTATTTAACCACTCTCACGCTCCAGTGTTTCACCAGAACATGATAATAATAAAGATTTATGTACCTATTGTCTGTCTCCTCCAACTACAATGTAAACCTCATAAAGCAGCTCTCTTTTGGTTACTATTCTATATGCAGTGCCTAAACCAGTACATGGCATACAGTAGGTATGCAACAAATACACGTTGAAAGAATAAATTTATGAATACACTTTTTTAGAACCTTTTTAAAAATTGATTTGAGAGAGCGAGGAAGGGAGAAAAAAGGGGGGAAGAGAGAGGAAAGGAAACACTGATTTCTGGTTCCACTAATTTATGCATTTATTGGTTGATTCTTCTGTGTGTCCTGTCTGGGGATCAAACCGCAGCCTTGGTGTGCCAGAACAACGTCTAACCAGTCAAGCTCCCCAGCCAGGGTCCGAGTACATCCTTATGTAAAATTTAAACACATTTTAATTACTGTCCCAAAAGGAATCAAATGAAGAGGATGTATCAGGTTCTTTTTTACTATTATTATTGCTGTTTATTTGTTTATACATTTTTACAAAACTATCAGTGCCTTTAATAAAAGGTAATTCTGTCAGAATTTATTATGATCCGGGGAGAAAACATTAAATGACATCAGAGCCCATTTTTAAATCATGGACTATCAGATGCTAGCACACAATCCTGAGTAGGTCACCTAACCTCTCTGAGATTCCTTTTCCTTCTCTTTCAAAGAAAAATAATCCTAGCACATAGGGTTGTGAAGATTAAAGTAATAAAAGTACTTTGTAAACTTTAAACCATTAATAAATGTTAGTGGCCCTGGCTAGTGTGGCTCAGTGGATTGAGTGCTAGCTTGCGAACCCAAAAAGTCACAGGTTTGATTCCCAGTAGGGGCACGTGCCTGGGTTGTGGGCCAGGTCCCCAGTATGGGGCACGGGAAAGGCAACCACATATTGCTGTTTCTCTCCCTGTCTTTCTCTCTCCCTTCCCCTCTCTCTAAAAATAAAAAAAAGTTAGTAGATGGTGTATAGCTAAGCAAGCTCATGTCCAAAAACACTGAAAAAGGAAAAAAAGACTGCCACCAAAAGGTACGTCTTTACACCACATGTCACGGAGCACAGAAGGTAAAAGGACCCACTTTATTAGGTTCTATAAGCAACTCTAATACGGCATTTTATTCTAAGAGGAAGGAGAAAAAACATGGTGTACCAGGTAGGAGCAGTGGGATCAAAAGGTTTTTATTAAATTGAGAATGATATATGGTATAGGTGTGAAAAAAATTTTAGTGAGTCATACTTTTGAGATGCTCAACTAGACAGGGATAATAAAAAAAGCAGGACTGGATGAAAATTGGGAATGTATATTTTGTTACTGTGTTCTGTTACACAATGAATAGTAGTTTGTCTATTGATATATGTATATTGAAATATACTTTAAAACCCCCAGGTGTTTTAACAGGTTAACTAAAAGATACTCTTTCAAATTGAGTTATTATTTGATATGTACATAACAGGTAAAATTTTTTACACACGTATTATAAAAATACAGTGATTGGCAAAACAAAAGTACATTTACAGTTGTGAGTACATGAAACTCAGAGTTTATTCTTAAATTTTCTTATTAATTACTGTATTACTTATTTGTTTTACAACTGTAAATCTATTTTTGCCCAGCCCTGGACTAGAGAGGTTTCAAATGCACATTGACCTTAATGTTAATATAGCAGTAAGTATAGCCATGTTCTAGAATCATTATCCATATTAAACGATCCTGAAAACGGCCCAAGTAATGAGAACCAGGTAAGAGGAGACCTAAAAGAAATCCGAAAAAAAGAAAAGTAAGTAATTATTCAAGCTTGTTTTATTTTGCCACATGAATCTTCAAAATCGATAACACACTTTGAACTAATTCACAATTCCTTCGACCATCTCTTATTGTCAAAAACAGAAATGACTATTTATTGCATATTATAAGGCATTAAATTAATCTCTCTACAAGTAATATACAGAAAAAGTCAAGGATATAGTTTCCATAAAAACAATAAATTAGAACCTGCCATATAAAATCCTAACTACATGTTACAAAATACTAGGAAAAGTATTAAACACTGTATATCAGAGCCAACTTCACATTAATGACTTAAAATATTGTGGACATTTTTATATACATGCATAAAAATGCTTTGTGGTATTAAAATTTGCATAAGATGCTGTCTACTGCACTCTACAAATACTTTAAACCTTAGCTTTGCTCTCACATTGTGCCTGGGGTTCGCCCATGGTGAGTGCAGACAGCTCAGTCATTCATTGTTAACAGCACGGACAATTCGTTATATGAACAGTTGACTTTAAATATTCATTTCCTATTTAATAAACATTTCAGATGCTTTCAATTTTTCACTATTTTAATAATGCTACAGAAATTATTTTTGTGCAAATCTGCTTGTACAAGGTGTTGTGCAGGAAAGAGTTAACATAGCAAAACTAACTGATATCCTTTGAAAGGCCTGCTTACAAAGTTGCTTGACTGGCATCTGGGAACTTGTATTTCAGTGCGAACAATACAGTCTGTACTGAACAATGGCTTTTCTTGTGTGAGTCTGAAATTTTGGTATGCGGTAGGCAGAGAGGGGTGCCTCATGATCAGCCTCAATAAAAGACCTAGGAATTAAGTCTCAAGTAAGAGTCCCTGGTGGCAAAGATACAACACACTGTCACAACACACTGCTAAGGAATTAAGCACGTCCTGCATGACTACACCAGCGGAGGACAGCTGGAAGTCTGCATCTAGTCTCTTTTACCCATGTGACTTTTCCCTTTGCTGATCCTTTAGCTATACAGATCTTAGTAACACTATACACGGAATCCTGAATCCTCCTAGCAAACCATGAAATCCAGGAATGGTCTTGGGGACCCCAAAACTGATGTGTAAGAGCTCCTCTGGAACTGGAATCAATGGACCATGGACTCTAAAGCTGGAATCACTAAGCAATGGGACATGTCCATCTTCTTCACTGCAGACTGTAAGTTTACTCTTCAATGTGGTTTTATGAATATAAGCACTGCCTTCCAGCAGGGTTTGGGACTTCTTGTTTCCCATGCCCAAGTCAATACTTGGTAATGTCAGACTTTGCACATTTTTGCCAATCAGATGTGTGTGAAATGTTACCTCATTTTTTCCCAGGAAATACTTTATAACACACTTTCTGGTGGAGTGTAACTGATTTGATAATAAAAGCATAATTTCTACTTTATTACTAAAGTATTTATTATTTCAGATGTGAGTTTAAATATTATAAGTACTTTGAAAAGTAGCACAGCATTGCATAATAAAAGTAAAGAATATTTCCTGTAAGAAAGGAAAATAATTATTCATAGAAAATTTGTACTATGAAGTTTTTTCTAACATATCGAATATAATCATAGGTAAATAGAAAAGTTCGACCCAAGTAAACATTTCATTCAAACTCAAATTTTAAATTGCTAGTCTGCCTGGCACCAGTGTGCTAGAAAGTTATCGAACACTTCTGAACGAGTATCGAGGGGTAAGGCCTCTGCTAGGAGACCACACACTGTTGTCATCGGCTTACTCCTTATCTAAAACCCACCCTGACAAGTACAACATAGTTGAACTTGCAGTTAGTATACCACGAAATTATAAAAATAACATAAAATCATAATTATAAAATTAGTTCATTCTCAACAAAATCTTGCTAATTTACACAGCACTTCATTTTGACAGGCACCAGTCAATGACCAAAGCCCTCACGTTATTGTGCCCTGTAACTCTGCATATATGCTAATAATGTGTAAGCAAACATCCTTAAGTAATTCAGGCTGGTATTATGTAAAGCTAGTTTTTGCTCTTTATGGGTCTGAGTCTATTGCATCTACTCTATATGAACTCACTATAAGTACATAAAAATTTTGCGAGGTGTTTTCATGTTTCAATGATGAGGCTACAACCTGATTTTATTCAGAAAATATTTTTAAAAAATTATCAAATCACTGTAATAAAATTCTCCCTTAGTATTTTTATTTTATAACTTTACCTCAACATAAGGATCAGGAGATCTACATCTTTCACATTTAGTCTTTATACCTACATATTAGAGTATTAGGGTCTGTATAATGGTTGGCTCAAAAGCCTGTTTTTCTGTATGTTCATGTCTTTGTACTTCAAATATTGGGCTGGTGAAAAGTCCATATGTTTTTTTCATAAAGTAAAAGACACATTTTTCACTTTCACCAATAACTTTATTGATTTGAATATTTTGAGTATGTCAGCTGATCTCCTGCATGGTGTAACACTGACTGTTCCCCATGAAGGTCTTGATTTGATCACTGTCAATATCACCTGGTCTACCTGACCGTGGAGTGTTGTCCAGAGAGAAATCTCCAGCATAAAACCTCACAAACCACTTGTGACATGTTCAACCAGTCACGGCACCTTCTCCATACACTGCACAAATCTTATTTTGTGTTCCAGTTCCATTTTTACCTTTCTTGAAATAATAAAAACATAATATGCCAAAAATGTTGCATATTTCCTTCCATCTTCAATAGTGAATTATGCAAAAATTCACTAATTTTTATAGGTTTTTTAAAAAATGTATGCTGATAGGGCAGATGTCATAAAACCATCTAACAAAAATTGTTCTGAATCAAGTTCAAGACAGCTAAACACTTCTTGAGCTATCTTACAGAAGAAACCAAATGAACTTTTTGGCCAACCCAATATATTAGTGAGAACTTAAGCACAACCCATCCACTCACCTAAACTTCCCGCTGCCATCGCAGACTGCAGTGCAGCAGTCAAGCCCGGGATCATCTGGTGATAGTAGACTGTATCTGCGCACACGCAGGCTGCGGTGCCCACCACCCCCGGCCAACTCCGAACGGGCCGGGGAAACCCCGCCAGGAACAAAGGGAGGGTGAAGAGGGGGAGCAGAGGAGAAGAGAGCAGTGTAGAAAAAACTATGGAGACCAACACGAATGGAGAGAAAACCACGTTGAGTATACATAAAGTAGTGGTTGATTTTCTACGTTTTTTCTCCGTCCATGATGCCAAAAGTATAGCCACAGCAAATTGCAGTTTAGAGATAAACTGAATCAGACGATCACGCATGATACCAACCTGTAGAGGCATAAAAATAATTTTTTATCCTTAAAGAATTTCTAGTACTCCTTTGTTATTCTTAAAAATATTTTTAATTCTTATTCTTTGTTCTATTCACTTCATGGGTTTTCAAGGTCACGAAAGGAAAACTGTGTAATTTTATTACTGCCCCCATATTTTTGAGGATATGGTCTTTATCTGACATTCTTTGTTATTATTTTCTCCAACCTTACAATTAATAAATGAGACTATATTTTCAAAAGTTTGGCCTCCCCTAAAAAAAGCAGTGCTAACAGTTCTCTTTAGTAATGTCTGTATCTCAAGGTTGACTAAGCTTTGCATTACATGCTCATTAAGTCATGAGAACTAGAAATGATAGTCAAGCAACTATCCTTAATTTATCCTTATTTTAGAGAGCATTTTAAAGATGAGGAAACAAAAGTAATGCCACAAGACAAACCTCAATGGATTGAAATCATACTAAGTATGTTCACACAAATCACACAAAATATGTTTTTCAACCAAAACAAAATTAAATCAACAGAAAGAAATTTGAAAATTAAAAAGGCACATTCCTAAATAACCAATGAAAGAAGAAGTCACAAGATAAAGAAATATTTTGAAATAAATGAAACAAAAATATAACATATCAAAACCTGTGATATAGCTAAAACAGTTCTCATAGGGAAATTTACAGCTTTAAATGCCTATATTAAAAGAGAAGAATGCTCTTAAATCAGTAAGTTAATCTTCTATCTTAGGAAACTAGAGAAATCACAAAACAAAGAACAAACTAAACCTCAAGTAAACAGAAGGAAGGAAATAAAGATAGGAGCACAGAATAATAAAATAGAGAAAAACAACAGAGAAAATCAATGAAACCAAAAGCTGGTTTCTTGAGATCAACAAAACTGACAACCCTTTAGCTAGACTGACCAAGAAATAGAAGACTCAAATTACTAAAAATCGTGAAAGAGAGAGGTAATATTACCATCCTACAGAAAAAAGTAAAAAGGATTGTAAGAATACCATGAACAACTATATGCCAATAAATTAGAATATACAGATAAAACCAGCAAGTTCCTAGAAAGACATAAATTACCAAAACTGACTCAATAATAGAAAATCAGCCCTGGCTGGTGTGGTTCAGTGGATTGAACACCAGCCTGCGAACCAAAGGATCACTGGTTTGATTCCCAGTCAGGGCACATGCCTGGGTTGTAAGCCAGGGCCCCAGTGGGGGGCGCATGAGAAGCAACCACACATTGATGTTTCTCTACCTCTTTTTCTCCCTCCCTTCCCCACTGTCTAAAGATAGAATAAATAGAAAATCTTTAAGAATAGAAAATCAAAATAGACCTGTAACAAGTAAAAGAATCTGAATTAGTAATTTTAGAGCTACCCACAGAGAAAGGCTAGGACCAGATGGTTTCTATAATACAAAATACTACATATTGCAAAATATTTAAGATACATACTAAATACTATTAGACATTTAAAAATAATTAATATGAAATTTCCACCTCATTTTATGAGGTCAGTGCTATTATGATATCTAAACCAAAGACACGATAAGAAAAGAAAGGCATATCACATAAAAATTCTCAACAAAACACTAGCCAATCAAATCCTGCAACATATAAATAGGATTATACACCATGACCTAGTGGGATTTATTCCAGGGATGCAAGATTGGTTTAACAACAAAAATCAATGTATTATATCATGTTAATAGATTAAAGGATGCAAACCACATGACCATTTCAATAGACACAGAAAAAGCATTTGACAAAATCCAACAACCTTCATGATGAAAAGACAACTAGAATAGAAGGAAACTTCTCAATCTGGTAAAAAGTACCTGCATAAAAATAATATCTGGTATCATTTTTAATGGTAAAAGACTGACATTAACATAACGGAGAAAGGCTGAATGCTGTCATCATCGGATGTACATTCTTCCTTCTTTAAACATTGTACTAGAGGTTCTACCCAGGCCAGTTAGGTGAAAGAAATGAAAGACATCTAGATTAGAAAGGAAGAAGGTAAACCATCTTTACTGTATCTAATTTGCAGGTAACATAATTTATACAGAACATTTGAACAAATTCATTAAAAATCTATTATAATAAGAGTTTAGTGAGGTTTCAGGATACAAGATTAATATAAAAATAATCAGTTGTATTCTATATTATAGCAATAAACAAGCCAAAAATATGAATTAAGGAAACAATTTCATTCATAATGTCATCATAACGAATATAATACTTGGAGATAAATTTAATAAAAGCATAACACTTGTACAGTGAAAACTATAAAACACTGGTGAAATAAATTTAAAGAACTAAATAAATGTAAGGACATCTTATGCTTGTGAATGGAAAGAATATTTTTAAGATGGCAATATTTCCCAAATTGATCTACAGATTTGAGGCTGTTCCTATTTTAAAGTTCCAGATGCCTTTTTGCAAAAAAAAATGAAAGCTGAAACTAGTATTTATATGGTAACATAAGGGTACCAGAATAGTCAAAACAATCCTGTAGAAGAACAAAGCTGAAGGACTCACCCTTTCCAATTTCAAAACCTACTGCAAAGCTATAGTGATCAAGACAGTGTAGTTAAGGACAGGTATATAAATGAATGGAAATAAACTGAGAACCCAGAAATGAACCCTCACTTTTGCCATTTGGTTTTTGACAAGGGTGCCAAAAAAAGTCACTGAGGAAGGACTAGTTTTTCCAATAAATGTTGCTGACACAATTGTACATCCAATACAAAAGAATGGTTTTGGAAGCCTATCTCATATCACATTTATAAATATCAACTCAAAGAGATCATAGACCCAAAAGTAAGAGCTAAAAGTGTAAAACTCCTAGAAGAAATCATAGTATTTATAACCTTGGAGTAGGTAGTGTTTATTAGATGTGACATAAAAACATCACTGACAAAAGAAAATACTGATAAATTGAACTTAAATTAAAAACTTTCTCACTTCAAAGGACGTTATCAAGAAAGTAAACAACTACCTACAGAATAGGAGAAAACTTTGGTTTATCATACTTTTGTCAAGGAACTTGTATCCAAAATACATAAAGAATGCTTGCAATTCAACAATAACAAGACAAATAAACGTGGGTGAAGTATTTGAATAGACATTTCTCCAAAAAAACATGTATGAATGGTCAATAAACATGAAAAGATGCATTATTAGCATTCAGAGATATCAAATCAAAATCACAAGATAGCAGTTCATACTCACTAGAATGTCTACCATAAGAAAGTCAGATAATAAGCATGAAGATGTAGAAAAATTAGAATCCTCATGCATTGTTGGTGGAAATGTAAAATGGTGCAACCACTTTGGAAAAATGTTTGGCAATACTTTCAAGTGTTAAACAGAGAATTACTACATGACTGAAGTTCTAGTCCTAGATACACATACCCAAGAGAAATGAAAATATATGTCCACATAAAAAACTTGTACACGAATGTCCATAGCAGCATTATTCATTATAGTCAAAAGTGAAAACAACCTAAATACCTATTTTCTGGTGAAAGAATCAACTACATGTATATATCCATACAAAAGAATATTACTCAGCAACAAAGAAGATAAAATACTGATACATGCTACAATATGGATGAACCTGGAAAACATACGTGAAAGAAGCCAGATGTAAAAGACCATGTGTGTGAAATGTCCGCAACAGTCACAACAGAAACAGAAAGCAGATTTAACGGTGCCTGGGGCTGGAGAAGGGGATGGGTGTGACGAAGAGTGTGGTGATGACTACAAATCTCTGAATATGTATCACTGACCTACTTACTTTAAATGGATGATTTTATGGTTTATGAACTACATTTCAATAAAACTGCTAAAAAATACATTTACCAGCAAGAGTCTGAGTCCTGTGTTCAGGCTTCTGTCCCACCACGCGTCAACACTGGAGTCCAGCAAGTGCGCTGCCGCCACCACGACTGTCTCCAGTAAAGCATTTTCCGTATTCTGCCACACCTGCAGTGCACAGATTACCCACTTCATCAGGGGGAATTTGGTAATCGATGTAAACTCTTAGAACTAACAAAATCACAAATTTAGAAATAGAAAAACATTATTAAGTGCACACTAGGATTACCATTCTGAAAGCTCTCGTGAATCCAACGGAGACAGACGCAGAGTGGAGCCCTTGTAAGGCACTGTCCAGTGAAAGAAATGCTATCATAGCAAAAGGTGACACTAAGATGAACAACAAAGAAAAGACTAATTAAGGCAAAGTAACCTCTTCTAGCATATTTTATTTTTGCCAATGTGAGGTTTTTAAACGCACATTTAAACAATTAACTTAAAAAAAGCAAAAAATAAACAAACCAAAACATGAGAGAATGCGTATATGGACCATATTACACAAATATGGGCATTCTATAATATTTCTGTACACTTTGTAAATAAAGCAGAAGTTAGATTTTTACCTTCCTACCTAGATTTAGCAAAGTCCGTCTGATAGCACCAATCTTCATAAGCCTTGCTTGCTTCTCTAAGAATAATGGCACAGTATGCACATCCTTTGGATAGAACGGGTTTCGGAAAATTCCAAAGATATAGACACTTTGAATTTCTCTAAGTATCCACAGTATTATAAGTAATATCATCAAAATATAGCCAACAATAGCCTGGGGACTGTTTCTGGAAATCTGTGAGCAACAAGCAAAATGATGCAGCAAGACACTTTCTAAGAGAGCCAAGAGTAATACAGTGACGTAGAAGAGGCACTCCTTCCAAGTGAAGTGTTTTCCTGAACCAGTGGGTAAAGCCTTAGATTTAGTTTCAACTCTGTGTCCGGTTATGCTGTTTTGGAAGACAAAACCCATTTCACTTAGGTTAAGACTCAGTAAGAACCCAAGTCCAGTCATGAAAAGAACCACTCCAACATTGCTGGGAATGAAATATGATGTTACGGCTGTTCCAGCAGAAATGATGAACATTATCAATAACCTGTAGGGGAAAAAAAAAGATTTGCTTGAAAAGAAAAAATGTACTTTAAGAGTAAGTTACATATAACTTTAATATTTAAAATGATTACCGTATGTGGGTTGACATAGGTGAGCCTCCAAGGCCAAACTCTAAAATTTGCTCCATTGCCCATAAGAAAAGTGCATCAGGTGGGGGCAGAACCCCGAGTGCCCAGAGAAATGGTAAAAATATAAACAAGATGTGTGAAATCTGATTCATTTGTTCTAGAGCTGGTATATTTACCATAAACCTATAGAAAAAAAAACCATTTGAATCATATGAAAGAACATAGAAAAAAATATTTTCAGGAAAAACAAGACACACACACACACACATGCACACTTCCCTGCCACACAGACCATCTCCTCCAAACAAAAAAACATTTCTAACTTGCAAAAGATCAACACATGTAAGTTGTGATCACTGTCCTTCCCTTATACCACAAAGTACCTGGCTCAGTAGTGTAAGTTTAGCACCTGGAGAATATTTGGACTCAAATGTAGAGAGGAGGAAGATGTAATTAGAAGTAACTTATTGAATTTAGGAATCTGTAAAAATGAACTGAGCCCAGGGCAAAAACACTGCTCCTTTAAATGTCTCAACTACAATACATTGGCTAAATTCTACCTATAATTCTTTCGAGTATAAAATTTTCAAAGTTAACATTGCAAGTCACTCTGGGAAAGCCAAAGCCTCGCTGCGGTTCACACGTCAGTAGCTGGCGAAGAGGAGACTCTTCTCTCTCCCAGTCCCCGGGACTGTCGGGCGCCCAGGTCCCAGAGTTTGAAGTTAGTGCAGTGCAGCAGAAGTCAGCAGTGTCAGGTTATAAATGTGCCTCTCTCGGTTCGCCTGGAGACTTAGCTGGCACTGACAACACTGTTCCTATTTTGTACATTACAGTGGTCTGGACTTGAGAATACAAACAAGTTCAATACAATCTCATAAATTAGAGATGGTTTTTCTCTTCAGTGGGGAAACTGGTTCTTGAAATAGCACTGACCAGTTAAATACAACATCATTAAATGATTTCAAATAATTTAATAAAAACTTTAAAGCACAAAAGAATAAACATTACTGATTTGTTTTGAATGAGGCTAAACAAACATTTGTCTGAAAAGCAACATCATAGTACTTATGGAGTTCCAGAGATAACTTTCAAAAGTTATCTCAAGACTTGTAGAATAATTGTACTTGAATATCTGAGCTGCTAGAAATCAAAGTCAAGGACAAAGGCAATTCCTGTAATAATCACCACTTAAATGTATGTTAACAGTCCAGAAGAAAATGCATAATAACCACAGATATAATAAGAACATAATGTGTTTGGTCACACATACCAGGACTATGCCGGCTAATGCACTCTGCATCATTTGTATGTCCTTCGAATTTTTATAAGCAGGGAAATAATGAACACAAGGTTAACAATGTGATGTTAAATTAGAGTAGAGTATTTTGCGTAATATATTTTAACATAAAGCTCAGCCCTGACTGGTGTGGCTCAGTGGACTGAGTGCCCGCCTGCAAACCAAAGGGTTGCTGGTTCGATTCCCAGTCAGGACACATGTTTGGGTTTGGGCCAGGTCCCCAGTAGGGGGCACGTGAGAATCAACCACACATTAATGTTTCTCTCCCTCTCTTTCTCCTTCCCTTCCCCTCTGTCTAAAAATAAATAAAATAAAAAAAAAGTTCATCTCATCCTGAGAAGAAAATACTGAAGTAACAAAAAATAAAATGAAATCATACACAATAAACCACGGGAAGGTCAAGGAAAACATGCAGCTTACGTACAATTCTTTTTAAAGATAACACTTTTCTTGCTAACATAGTCAAAGACAGGATAATGTACAAAAATAATATATGCTCAGGAGATATTTTATCCAAATTAGATTTACTCCCCAATTTTTTTTGCTCTAAATGTAAACAATAAGCAATGACACAGAAAAGTATTTGTATACAAAGACTTCATAAATGAATAGAAGTACATGTAAATGAGGTAACCAAACATTGTGATTACCTTCTTGTGAATATGACTCAGCCTCAAACAGATGATTACTGTGGTTCTTTTATATGAAAAAATGATTAATTCTAATGTTTCTGCTAATGTAACAGGAATTTTTTATGGCAAAAAATTCTTAGCTCTCAAGAAAAAAACCTTTGTTTTGACCCTAACAACCATAAAAGTATTTCATGTTCCATATACTCACTATGATCCACACATGCAATAAACAAAATATCCTTTATAGTGGCTAAGATGATATAAATGTGCATCATTCATTCATGTAATTCCTGAGAATCTATTAACAAAGCAGCATAGATTTAATACTTGTCTTTAACAAAACTACACAGTCACTTAAAATTACTAATACACAACTATACTGCATAGATTTATTTATCTCAGAAATAAAATTAAGACAATTTGATAGATTTGACAATTGTCCAAATTTGAATATTTCATACATATCATGCATTATTTACCTGCACTATCATACCTACTACAAAAAGATATTCTTGATTCTTAATTATTTTGTTAATCAGAAGCTAATGTTTTCTAAAAGTGAAGTGGGAGGTAACTCTTATGAACAAAAATGTCAATTTATGTAAAATTTGTTTTGAACAATGGATTTGACTTAAAAAACTTTCCTTGTGCTCTGGCTGGTGTAGCTCAGTGGATTGAGTGCGGGCTGGGAACCAAAGGGTCACCAGTTCAATTCCCAGTCAGGGCACATGCCTGGGTTGTGGGCCAGGTCCCCAGTAAGGGGTGTGTGAGAGACAACCACACATTGACATTTCTCTCTTTCTCTTCCCCTCTCTCTAAAGATGAATAAATACAATCTTAAAAAAAAAACTTCCCTTGTAATTGCCAAACTATAAATATTAAAACTATATAAAATCAAAATAAAACATAGTAAAAGACATTTTATGCTCTTTTTTAAAGAAATGAGAAATGCAGAAATTCGAGGTAACCAAATTTATAAATTAACTGAGATTTTAAAAAAAAATTAAAATACCTAGAACATTGTTTAAATGCAATGTTATATCACAACAGTATATAATTTCCGATTTCAGAGATGGCACAGTGAGATAATAACATAAGAATTTACATTCCAGGCAACTTCCAGTCAAGATGGCGGCATATGTAAACAAGGCTCACTTCCTCACACAACCACATCAAAATAACAACTACACTATAGAACCACCACCATGGAGAACCAACAGAAATCAGGTTGAGCGGAATCTGACAACTACGGAATTAAAGAAGTCACATCCATCCAGTACGAAGGACATAGAAGCAGAATGGGCTGGTCCCACATTCACGTGTGGTGTACAAAAATTCGGGGAGGAATATCTCAAGAGTGAGGAGTACCAGCCTCACGCCAAAACTCCCTGCTCAGGGTTCCACTGCCAGGAAGATAAGTCCCCATAACTTCTGGCTGCAAAACCCAGCAAGGATTAAGTTGGGAAAAGAAACTTCTTAAGTCCCAAGTAGTTCCTATTAAAGAAACCACACACAGACTTATTCAGATTCACTCTCCCTAAGCTGCAGCATCAGGATAGCAGCTTAAAATGCATCCATGGAGTGCCTTTCAAGCTGCTACACAGTGAGGAACTGAAGTATGGCATCAAGGCAAGAGCTGGGGAACAGCTTTCTCCCAGACAGAAAGACGGGTAGAGGCTATTGTTCTTTTTTTGAACCCTCCCCACGCAAAGCCACAGAGCTGGCAGGTGGGTGCCATATCTGAGACTCCATCAACAACCTGGCTAACAATATTTGCCCCACCCTGGAGGTCTGCTGAGACTCCATCCCATTCAACTTAAGGGTCCACCCAACCTATTAAGAGACTTTTCCATATGAATGTCTGGTCTTGACTCAGGCTTCACAACTTCCTAATTCTTCTCAAACAAGTAACAGCAGGCCTCTGTGAACCCTCAGCCTCCATACCTCTTGCTAAGTGGCCCCAGGCCTGGCACTAGCAGCACCCAGCCTAGGTTCACAGCTTGGCTTTGTCTAAGAATCTCCAAGCCCAGCACAAGTAGCAGCCATCTGTAGAAGTACAGCTTCATAGCTCATGCACAGTGGCCCCGGGAAGAACACAGGTGGGGGCTGACCTTGGCCTGCACCACCGGGGGAACCACAGAGCCTGAGCAACCAGCGGACAGCTACAGACCATGTTGGAGCACCATCACCCTGTCCCTGCACAGCGATCCTCCAGAGAAGGCAGAGGTTGATGATAAGTGGTCAGAGCCAGTCCTTGCAGCTGACTGGCCTGGGTAAATCCCTCCCATTGACCTGCCAACAGCAACCAAGGCTCCACTGTAAGAGAAAGGTGTATTCCATCCACATGAATGGTGCAACCTGAGTACCCAGCTTGGGTGATAAGGGAAGCTGTGCCACTGGACCCTATAGGACACCTACTATATTAGGCCATGTTACCAAGACAGGGAGTCATGGCAGCTCTACCTAGTACATAGAAACAAACACATGGACACCGCCAACATGAGAAACAAATATGGCACAAAAGAACAGATCAAAACACCAGAAAAAGAACCGTAAGAATGAAGATAAGCAATCTATCAGATGCAGAGTTCAAAACTCTGGTTAGCGATCCAAGATGGCAGAGGAGTTAAGCAGAAGCTGCACTAACCTACTCCCAGGATCAGTTTGGAATTACTGAACTGTAGAGAAAGCATCCTGAACAACGAACTACCGAGTAGCTGGAGAGGAGCCTTATAACTAAGGATAGACAGAAGAAACCACTTCACCACAAGATTGGTAGGGAGTATGGAAGAGGTGCAAGAGGGCTCACTGGGCTCCCATGGGTAGTGGATGAAGTTTGGAAGGGCTATTTCAGTTGCTGAGATCGGGGGTCCCCCCTAAGAATTGTGGGCTGTAAATCCCAAGCTGGGCTCCCTAGCTTATAGCACCAGAACCAGAAAGGAACCCAGGTAACAATATCCAGAGGTGAAAAGCAGCAGGGTTTTTATCTGTCAGGGACAGTTGAAGATGCAGACAGCCTCTTAAAGGGCCTACGTATAAAATTTCATTTTTAAGTCTGTAGCCAACTGACTTTAAAAAAAAATCAGCATTTCTTCTACTAGTTACTGTAACAAAATTAGATGTTATTCATCTCAATCTATACATATTTATGTATATAAATTTTAAATTCTTCATTTTCTCCTCACAAGAAAGTCCCACCGCTTTTCAGTTTTCAGCCACCTAACTTACAGATTCATAGCTCTTTATTTAAAGTGAAACACAGGATTGAAATGTTGCTTCTTTATTTTATCTTATGAAGGGTTTTCTTTTTACTTTTCAGTAAGATTTAATTACTGCTTTAGTATGGCTGGTTAACAGAGATTAATTCCATGAGATTCATCATCAAAACAAACTATGGCCCAATGGCTTGTCTTGATGACTTCCAAATCAAAAATACATTTTTTTTAATACTAAGGAGAATGTTCCTATTATGCATGCTTAAAAACAAAGCAAATTATAACACATTTGATAGCTTATTACCTGTATGCAAGATCTATAGAAAGAAAGAAAAAAATATAAAGTGGTCTCATAAGAGGAATAATTTCATAAGTATCCTGGGTTTGGAAAGTTGCAGTCTCTATAGCTGTGTTTATGATTAATGAGTATTCTCCTGTACATAATGTCATCCACCCAAAGAAAAACAGTAGAACAGCGCCCCCTGTGCTGCCGTACAGCAAGATCATTCTACTCGGGAGCAGATACCACGTTCCAAGACCACACATTAACCCAGCAAGGACAGAATGAAAAACCATGTTGGCTATATATTTCTTGCCAGGAATTACAAATTTGATAGTCTCAGCACCAGCACAACTTGTAAATTCATGCTCGTCTTCCTCTGCTAAGATATCTGTGCTTAGCATTCTTTCTACTGTCGCCGATTTATTTCTGGCATGTAAACTTGTGAGCTGGATGACAAATGCAGTGAAAATCATCAGTCCACCTGAGAGTGCTGCTGTGTAATAGTCTTCTAGGATGCCTAATTGGTACAAAAATGTTCCTATTCCACCCAAAACCCATGGCATCAGAAAAAGGATAATCTGATTGATATATACATAAGGAGGGGCACAAAAGCCTAATTTGAGTCGAGGGCCTCCAAGAACAGTCTGTGGAAAGCGCTTCAGAAAGAAGTCCTTTTTGTAGTCATTCAGCAGAGGCACATCAGGACTCATCCTTCTCACTCAGTGGTACCCTGAAAGTCACATCCTTTTCTGTAACACAGCAGTCCCTAAAAAAAAAAGGAAGGAAGGAGTTAAAAGTTCACAATTTGAACATGTCACACTTACAACATGTGGGGGAAACCCCATATTTCTGTTTTATCTACTTAATTCCTTCAAGGGCAGGATTTACAACTTCATTTCCCTACCTCCTCCCCATTGCTTGACACAGACTTGACAGTCACTTTATAAACACTATGATTTACTGACGTGAGGTACTTAGAATAATCAAAATCCTAGATGGAAACTAGAATGATGGTTGTGATGGGTTGGAGGGACAGGAGAATGGGGAGTTATAGTTTAATGGGTATAGAGTTTTACAAGATGAAAAGATTCATGGGGAATGGTGGCGGTGATAGCCTGTGTAACAATGTGATAATGTACTTAATGTCACTGAACTGTACACTGAAAAATGGTTAAGATGATAAAATGTTATATGTATTTTACAACACATAAGAAATTTAAAGGCATCTTAAAATAGCCTATCTTCCCATCAGTTCAAAATAGTTTTTCCGCAAGTCGGTAGTTTACCCAGCCACAATCAGCCCTGGAGAGAGATTTGGGGCATGCCAGGGGCTTTCGGGTCACCAGTAAGTATGACTGCCTTACAGCCTCTCTCGCTACACTGCTAGGGAGTTCTTAAACCATGAACACTTGCTGTCTCGCATCTTCAAGCCGCAAGTCACAGCTTTTTCCCACACAACAGCCCTGCAAGCACTCGAGACCAGCAGAGCCGCAGGGAACTTGAGTGGCTGATGGTTCCACCCCGGGGATGGAGACGGCCTCCCTGCCGCCTGCGTGAGTTTATCTCCCACTCTGGCGTCAGGCTCAGAGTACAGCGTTCTGACATGGTTGTTCCGTAGAAGCCCGAGGGTGAGTAAAGGCACACTCTTGTGAGGCGGGTAAGCATTCTGATTTTAGTTATCTATGAAAGACGTTATCAGAGAGGAAAATAAACTTGGATGGCTGGCCTTCGGTTTTTGAAGAGTCTGGATGTGCCTGAAATTCCCCAGGGAGTTAGGAAAAGCTGGCCTCTTCTGCTCCACTGAGGCAAGTCAGGAACAAAGGGAAATGGCTTGCTGGGAAGGGAAGCCAAAAACTGAAGATACTTACAAGCCAGATTATCTAGCTAGTATGTTCATTTAACTGTTAGTACTTGAGTCTTTTGTGAAGTTTAATTCAAATGTTCTTACCCGTTTGATGGAGTACTCTGTGGTTATATTCCAAAGAGTAAAATATTCTGAAGATCTACTGTTGACATGGAAACATAGAAAGTTGTTCATGATATTTTGAAAAGTAAAACGAACACACAAAGACCACTTGTATTTTAAAAACAAGAGTACACACACTTAATATGTATACATGGTTGTGTAATTTGTACAGGAGTAAAGTTTCAGAAGGCATACACACTGCTGTGTTTGTGTGTGTATTTTGCATATAACATTTTCATACCTCGTCATCACATTACCAAATGTTCTCCAGAACTCTCAAATCCCATGCCCCGCAAACACATTCTTGCTTTTCATTCCGTGTACCTCTGCTCAGACCTTTCCCTGGTCCAGGGTGCCCTCTACTCCCCTTAGTCAACTTTTCAAAATTTAGTCTACTCCTTTCCGAAAATTCTGCAGAGCACGTGGGCCAAACTGTGCCTCTCTTCTCTCTGTGTATCAAAATCATCGCTAGTTCCTACTACTCATCTTGTAACACACATCAACACGAGGCATTTCTTCTATTATTCGCTTCTTCACGTTATATTTTTATGTCTTTTTTTTCTCACTAGTAAGTTATTTGTGGGTAGGGGCCAAATCTCCAGATACTTCTGATTCCCCATAATATTTAGTAAAATACCGTGTCATGGAAAGGCATGTAATACATGAATGCCATAGCTTAAGGAAGATGATTAAAATTGGAAAACATTAAATATTGTTGTTTCAAAGGGATGTTGGGAGTGTTTAGTGTTTAAAAACTTCCAGCATATCCTGCTTCACTCAAAACAGTAAACCCATGAGCTCTTTATTCTCAGTTTTCAATTGTTTAGAAAGTATCTTCTTTCATTTTTATTATGGAATAAATAATGCTATCTATTGAAAGTATTAGGAACAAAGGGAAGGGACACTGATATGACACAAGAATTTTCAAAACATGCAGTAAGTGACTAGTTGGGGGCACTGACCTGTTTTCCCTTAGAATTATGAAATTTAAAACTGACAAGAGCCAACACAACAAGGGTTGTCCCATGTGAATGAATCAAAATTACACCTATTTTTTGTTAGATCAGCAAAAAATATATTTTTTGGTGTGCAGCAGAATTTTAGTAATTAGTTTATGTGCGCCGTGAGATGAAAAAGGATGAAAGTTACTGGCCTAAAGCAGCATATCCCAACGCAATACAGGAGTAGGGTGGGCCTGGGGGAGAAACATGGCTGGGTTTCTCCACTGGAGAAGGAAATGGCTGGGCAATTTAAACACGTCAAAAGTCCAATTTTAATTTGTTCCCTGTCTTATGCTATGCTTTAATTTCCTTCATTATAAGGATGGAAGAGCTAGTTCATACTAGGAGAGAAAAGCAGAGGTAGAAACAGCAGGCACAAGAGGCAAAATAAAGTAGGAGCAATCTTTAATGAAGTGAGAGCAGACAAAGTACGAAGAAAGTATAAGCTCCCCCAAGAAGCCTTAAACGCACGGGGGAAGACACTGGGATAGTGATTGGTTATTTTAATGGACTACCGAACGAAAGGCTCACGGATCCAGGCTTATTTGCCCTATAGGATGTGTCTTGGCTAGAGGGTCTGTGGTCAAAGAGGTTCGAGAAGTTACCCACTAGACTGTCATCCTGAAGAGTCATAAAGATCAGCAAGCTACAAAATCTGAAATACCTTTGAAGTTAAAAACAAAAACACCACAGCAAACCTGCTTAAAATGTTATCATTTAAGTTTTCCAAACTTATTTGCACACGGAACTCATTTTCCCCGTGATATCTAATAAAAGATCAGTGTTCTATTAAAACCCCTTTGAGAAATATTGGCTGGGGCTTCAATGACCTTAAAGGTTTAGCTAAGCCAAGGAGAATTTAAAAGATACAGCAGTCAAGAAGGACTGTCATGAACAAAGGCATGCACAAAAAGAAATATAAGGGAAATTTGACAGGTAGCAAAATATATCAGGTTGCTGAAAGACTAATTAAAGTATGGGTATTTTTTTCCCCTAATCTCTTAAGGATAAAAGATGGTTACATGACAGATAATGGAAATCCATTAAGGTAAAAATCATGATAAATTGGTACTGTTTGACTTTTAACTTAATTACAGATCTTACAGCATTTTTAAAATATTTTCTTTGTAGGAAGCAATAGTTCCATCTATATAAAGACATCTAAATACTAATCTGGATTATTGTTATAGAAAATAAATTCAGAACAATTAAACTTAATCCCTGAATGAGAATTTGGCACATGCTTTCAAATACTGTTAATTTCCGGGTAGACTGATGCATTTACACAGCTGCTCCCACCAACTTGTTAAAATTGAAAACATGACTGAAGGCATGGGGAAGCGGGGAAGGAAGAGAAAGAGAGGTTAAAGAATAAAGATGGCATCATAACACTGACTTGGGCCGTATGCTTTCTTTGTAAGCTTCTCTGAAAGTGGAAAACAAAACAGCCATAGAAATGTTGCTTTATTTGGAACTTGTGCCACGTTTCTTATGCATTATCCAGAACGGCAGGAAACAGATCAATATGGCAGTGTAGTAGGAGGGAATTCTTAGTTATCAAAACTTTAAGTCAGTAATCGTGTAAGACACCAACCTGAAAATCCCTTAAAACAGAAAGAGAAAAAGTGGTAGTTTTGTGGGATTATACTAAATGTATAGTTTTCTAAGTATGGCAAATGGAATTCCTACAAATAAAAGTTTTAGCAATTGTCTGATTTTTCTTTAGCAAAGGTTCTTTTTTGAAATCTAACATTTATTTATTTTTATTGGTTTATTTCATTTACTGAATCCACACCTTTCTTTTTCTGTTAGATTTGGATTGTTTTAAATGGTAAGAATACTTAACATGAGTGTATCTACCTTTTTAACACATGTTTAAGCATTCAATAGAGTATTGTTACCTAGTGACACATGCTGACTCATTCATCCTGTGTAACTAAAACTTCATATTCATTAGACAGCAATCCCCACTTCTTCCTCCCCTAAGTCCCTGACAGCCCTCATTGCAATCCCTGCGTCTAGGAGTTTGATGGTTTTCGATCTCTCATATAATTGGAATCATGTACTATTTGTCCTGCTGTGATTGTCTTATTTCACTTACCATAATGCTTACAAGGTCCATCCACACTGTCACATATGGCAGTGTTTTCTTCTTTTTTAGGCCTGTGTAACAATCCATTGTACATATATACCACCTTTTCTTTATACATTTATCTGTTGATGGATACTTGGTTAGCTTCCACTTTTTCGCTATTATAAATGTTGCAATGAACATGGCATTCAAATATCTCAAGTTCATGAGTATTTGGATAAATACCTAAAAGTAGAATTGCTGAATCATATGGTAACTATTTTTTATTTTTTTGAGGACTGACCACACTGTGCTTCTATAGCAGATGCACTATTTTGCATTCTCAGTGTACAAGGGCTCTAATTTATCCACATCCTTGCCAACACACACGAGCACACACACGTGCGAGAGGTGTATATAAGCCATCATAACAGGTATGAGGTTATACTGAATCCACATTTATTTACTGAGTACTTCTGCACTGTGCCTCATCTGTATTTCTGTTATACTTTCAAGAAACTTACTATCTTCTAATATGTTTGTCAAATTTTATTAAATCTTTGCCTTCATATTTTTAATTTCTAAGAGCATTTCTTTAACCCCTGGATATTCCTTTTTATAGAATCCTATTATTACTTCATGAATATGACCTATCTCTGAGAAAATTCATTACACGTATGTGTATGTTTGCATGTGTAGATATATGCCATTTATTTTATGTAAATTGCTTCTTCATGTCCTTTGCCTTCTTTTCTATTGAAGTGTTTTTTCACTTTTCTTATTAATTTAAAATAACTTTTTATATATTAAGGCTATAACTCTGACATGTTAGAATCATTTTTCCCCCTATGTTAACTTGCTGTTGAAGTAGTTAGATGTTGGTGAGGATTAAAGATGACATTTTGATCGTTGTTAGTATAGACTAAATGTGTTATCCTTCCTTTCATAAAGAAATAATTAAATGATAAATTAGTATTTTCCATAAATTTAAACTTTTGAATAGCCTTTGAGTACCCACCATGTGATGGGTGATGGTAATAAAGATGCTCTCTCACCCAAAGTTTACAAACCAGTGGAGCAGAGAACATTTTCCTCCCAAATAACTGTTACAAATAAAAAAAACCTGGAACCATTTTAATTTTCAATACCAAGAGAATAAGCAAGAAACAGAAAGTTAGTTTATAAATAACCTAAAATTATTAAACAAAATTAAACTTGTCAGGAAAAAGTAATTCCCACTTATGTATCAAAATTCCTGCACAAACTGTCAGTAGGGTAACAAATAAGTGTTCCTAAAAAGTATGTTTAAAAATTTGAAAGGAAATATACTAAAGTTCTACTGTTCCAAGCACTACCACCTTTACTAATTTGGAAAATGGCCAAGAAGCACGAGATGATCCTCAGCATCATTATGCTTTAGGGAAATACAAACCAAAACCACAGGGAGATACCACTTCAATCCATAGGACTAACAAGCATGGTGAGGTTGTGGAGAAATGAGAACACTTGAGTGTAATGTAAAATGGTGCAGCCCCTTTGGAAAGCAGTCTGGCAGTTCCTCAAAAGGCCAAACACAGAGTGACCACATGACCTAAAACTTTCATTTCTAGGTATTTACCCAAGAGAAATGAAAACAAGTCTACATAAAAATTTGTACATGAACCTTCACAGCAGAATTTTAACAGCCCCAAAATGGAAACAACTGACATGTCTGCCAACAGATGAAATAAAAAGTGGTGTGTGTGTGTGTGTGTGTATATCTACAGTAGAAGATAATTAGGCTACAAACAAGAATGAATTACTGATACATGCTACAACAACATGGATGAACCTTGAAAACAGAATGCTAAGTGGAAAAAACCACCACAAAAGGCCACATACTGTATGATCCCCTTTATATACAATGTCCAGAATAAATGAATCTATAAAGGCAAAAAATAGATTAGTGTTATCCCCCACGTTGCTGAGGATAGTGAGAATTTGGGAGCACCCAGGAGTGATAGCTAAAAGGTGCAGGGCTTCTTTTTGGGTGATGAAGATCTTCTAAAACTGACTGTACAGTAGTAAAGGTTGCATAATTCTTTGTACTAAAAACCACTGAATTGTACAGTTTTAATGTGTGAATTATATCTCACTAATGTTCTTACAAAAGAAAAGGTCCCAACTTGGTATTTTCAGTGGTAGTTATCAACTAGTAGGCAGCTCTTTAAGTAGGATATTTAAAAGTAATGTACATGATCCAAACACGTAAATTACTGAAATGGCAATATCTGAACCTGGAATGATAAAGGTTTGGGAATTTATCAGGGGTGACAGAGGATACCCAATGACATAAAGGATGGTTTTTGCCCTAATTGCAGGAATGATTTAACTATAAGCAAACAAAAACACCTAATATAGCTGAATAAGAGAGAAATAATAGAGCAGATAATTAATTCAGAGGCCTGATAAATAACTTCTGATGGAGTCAGCTTTATAAAAGTATACGCTGGTCCTTACAGAGAGTTGTAGAGAGAGGTAGCAGATCAGTGGCTAAAGAGTTATTCATTGTCAGGGCGCTATTTGACCAATTTGGGGCAAAAGTGGTTTATTTGGAGATAAGGAGAGAAAAAGTATCACCTAGTATCATCTAAGGGGCATAATTTGTGAACTTAAAGAGCCATTTTCCATTTCACAGGTGTCTCTTAGAGACAAATACTGTAAGTCAACAGGCTAATAATAGTCTTTCGCAAGTAAGTTAAAATCACATCGGATAGACATCTCTAGCGACTGAGCTCATCTTACATCTTAGAAAGTGCAATAATCGCAGTTGAAGGTTTTATAAGAACGAGAAATGTGTTACAATTAAAACTGTAAGGACAACGTGCTTCTGCACTGGCTTGGAAATTAAGGCGACAAAGAGGTCCCCAGCTGGGTGCTGAGGACCGAACGTACCTCGTGTCACCCGAGAGAAGAGGCGACACAAAGGCGTCCCGGGGGCTTCATTTTTGCTGGTGAACAGGAAGGCTGAGCCCGCCGGGAGACTGCCTGCGGACGAGACAAGCTGCAGCAGCAGACAACCAGTTCACCTCCATTGCGCCGCGGCCCGCTCTCCGTTTCCATCGTTAACGTCAACTCCAGCGCACAGCCGAGCGCCGCGACGTGCGGGGCGCCAGACTCGCCACGCCCCCAGCCCTGCGCTCCTGGGAGCGGCCCTTCCGGCCGGCAGGGCTGCGCAGGCGGAGGAAGAAACGTACTTCGGCCGCTCCGAGTGTGGGCCACCGCGCGCCGGGCCGGGGCCCGGGGCAGTCCCTCAGGCCCTCCTTACCTTGGGCCCGGAAGCGGCAGCCGCAGCAACCGAGGGGGTCGGAGAACCCGCACTAAACTTGCACTTGGACCGCGCCCTGCGCTACAGCGCGGTTGCCCTGGTGACGCGACGTTTCTCTGCGGGGTAGTGTTCTCGCGCGGATGGACGCGCGGCCGCCATTTTGGTAGCGTCGGGTCACCCGGGGTCTGACCAACGACTGGGGTGCAGGGCGACTCCTACCGCTTAGGGTCGGTCTTGCTGCCTCCTTTACCTGCGTCCGCACTGTGGCCGTCAACACCCAACACACCGACGGTAATAAACGCTTTTAAATGATACTCCGTACGTCCTGTTCGGCTGGGAAGATTTGGAACTGCACATACGTGCTCGCTGTATAGCCCCTTTTATTGCATTTCCCCCTCCTGAGTGGATTTGACTGCATATTTAAATACAAGGAACCAAAATGCCCATCGTTGAAACATGTTACTAAGGGATCTGTTTATTAATAAATTAAGGTCAAGTCCCCGTATTCCACTGGGGGAAAAAAGTAGTGGTGGACGGTTATTACTTAGCATTAACTTCAGACCCGGGGATCATCATAAGGTGGCCACAACGTCCCTGGTTTTGCTGGTTTAGAAGTTACCTTTATCCCTGTGTCCACTGCCTCCCTTTCCCATGGTTTCACTTCATCCCCATGTCCTGGACCTTGAAAATTCTGCAAGACAGCCCATGAAAGCTTAAAATGCGTCTCAAATGATTTAGACGCTCCTATAAGAAAACTTTTAAGCCCATTTGTCGGTATCAGTGTACCCGCGGTTCCCCTGGTAGTGGGGTCCAGGAACCGAAGCACTTCTGCATAGTTGGTACTTCTGAGTGTCTCCTTTGCATCTTCTAGTCTCCAAATTATACATGCAGCTTTTTGGCTGTTTATTTTCTGGCTGTACTGCAAATGATGGCTTAGTTCATAAGCATTTAGGTTTTCAGGCCATAATGTGAAAAACTTTTTGTGTTAATATCAAAAGAAATCCAAGGCTTATAAGAGAAAAAAGAATGTATCCAGCGGGAAAGTGTAGTTTAGTTTGGAAGGGTGTGGGGGAAAAGCCTTGTGTAGCATCAGTCAGTCATAAGGCTATTCTTAGCTTCGAAGACGGAGTTTATGGATAGAACTTCTCATAAAGTTCGGTTTGAAGAGGAAATGTGCCCATGGTTCATTTGTAATGTTTTCCGTTCTTTTGGAAAAAGATATAATCCTAGGTATCCTGGGTCAGAGTAGGAGAGTAAGCATCTTTGAAAAATCAGCTACTTGTAGGAAGTCTGTAGTGTAGTTAAGACTAGAGGCTCTGCAGTCAGGAAACCTGAGTTGTCACCCTGATACCACTGTTCACTGCTCCAGTTGTGTGATACTAGTTGTGTGATCTGTTAATTACAAAAAAAACCCTGCGGCACTCAGTTTCCATATCTGGTAAAATTGGGCTAATAACAGAGACAGAATAGAGGGAGTCGTGTAGATTGGATTAAATCAAACAACTGAAACGCTTAAAGGGAACTGGCCCAGCTTAAATGCTTAGCTGTTTATGTAGAGAGGCTGTGTTTATAACGCCCATTTCTGAAACCCAGAGTTACGCTCATGACCACACCGGAAGGAAGATGTTTGTTAAAATATCTCCAGTAGATGTTTGGTGTTTTTTTTTTTTTGCCAGTATTTGTACTTCGTTTTCTCTTAGAATAAAATTAGTAAAGCTTGTGGTAAAGGCCTTTGGTTAATTTTGTACAAAGTAATCATTAAACATTTATTGAAATAGTGGATGCTATTTTCTAGGAATGACACTAATTGCTGCAGATACAATATCAAATAAATCATGATCCCTATCCTCAAGGAATTATCAAAATACCACGTGGGAAACTGATGAAGAGATCAGTAATTAAAGAGTGTGTGATAAATATGCACTAGAGCTATAGAAACACAGAAATGGGAACAGAGATTACTCTTGGGAAGTTCAGATGGCTACAGTTGTTTTAAAAATAAGTAGAAGTTAGCTGGATGAAAATGTGGGAGAAAAGGTGTTCCAGGTAGGGGTGCATTCATTAACGAGTGTTTAGAACATTATAGAGTCAGGCACACATACACCTTATTTAGTCTTAGCCTTATGTATAGGGGACTGCTCTGCGTGTCATGGAAAATGTAGCCCAGCCCCCATTCGGAAAGGCCAGTGAGGAGGGAGGTCTGGCACAGAGGACCCACCCCCACAGATAGGTTCTCTGCCAGGAATCAGGCCTACATTGTACCTAGCCTGCTATGAGACTTGCTTTTACTGAAACTCCCTCACCCTGGATTGAGGCAGCAAATGTTTACTGAACATCTCTAAAGTAACTTCCTAAAATCTGTGCTAAACCTCCCAAGTATGGAGTATAACCAGTTAAACCACCTTTCCCCTTGATCTGTAACATTGTTCTCTTTATAGTAATTAGCAACGTTCTTTCCTTTGTTATCTGCAAAAGGTAATCACCTACAGCGAACCTGTGCATAGTAAATGAGGACCATCCTAGATGTAATGTACCCAGAGAAGCAATAAAAGCCTGTCCAGGCGGGGTCAGGGCCTTCTCTCTCAGAGAGCGTTCATGCTGTCCCTTTTTCTCCGCAGGACTTCTGTAGTCCATGTGAATTTGTCTGTTGAAGCCACAACACAGACTTTGAGGGCCGGAGTCTGCATCGCTTATGAGATAGCTTATCCTCATTTCAAATATAAGAAATCTGAGCTTAAAAAAGTAGAATAAATGATAAGATCTAGAATTGAGCACATCTGTATATCTTCAATATCCATATTTTTGTTACCTTGCTGATGCACATAAAATGAAAGTTTATAAAAAATCTGGAGCTGCTTTTTCAGCCAGAGAAAGAAATGTTTATACAGGCATCACAATGGCATACATGTTTGTGTAATGGTAAAGCCCACTTTCAGTTCATACTTACATCACCCCTTGGACAAAAAGTAAACAAAAGACAAAAACATAAAATCCTCCCTCTACCCCGTTGCCCATAGACCACTGACTGCAGGGCTCTGAGAGAAACCATGTGAAGCTGCAGCACGGGGTAGAATGGGTTAAAGAGAAGGTGAAGTGGCCGTGCAGAATTAGGAAGCTGGACTACAGGCAAGGCAGTAGAATTGCTGAAATTTGGTAAGAAGATTGGATTGGGGTGGTAGTGGGATCTGGTGGTAGGGAGACCAAAGAAAAAAGATGAGTCAGACCTTCAAGCTGGGTGACTGCAAAACTTGAGGTACCCTAAAATAAATAAACACAGGAGGAAGAACAGGTTTGCAAAGAAAGACAGTCCACTTTGAGACCTGTTTGAGGGGCTTGTGGGATTGGGATATGTCCAGTTAGAAATAGATTGGACCTCAGGGGAGAAGTCAAGACAGATTTGGGAGTATTTTACACTAAAAAAAAAAATTGAAATCATGAGATTGGAAGACAGTGCCAAGGTTTGGATATTAGTGGGCATGAAGAAAATCATCAGGAGAGAAGAAGAAAGGGACTCTGAAATAAGATGATCGATTTCTTACACGGTTTGTTGAAATTCATCTCATTGCTTTATATCACAGATCATGATATGTATGTAAATGCATACAAAGACTACATAAATGGGCATGTGGATAGGAATTTTAGTGTGCCCCAGCATGTTCACAGGCATGTGGGTTAGGTGACATGGAGTTGTGAGGGTATGAGAGACAGGGAGTGACCGGTTGTTAATTATAAAGTTTCATACCCAAACCTTATTAATATAGAAAAATTCCATACCACACACACATTTAAAAATAGAAACGTTAAACAGTGTATAATGAGCTTCGCCATTAATTGGTTTTAAGCTTTGTTGTGGAGTACAATATATTTCTAATTACAGTTTTGAAAATATTACAGTAATTGCTGATGAGGATAGGATGAAAGGATGGAGTTTCATATTTTGGTTTGATTAAAACTTGAATTTTCTTGTGTAGTCCTTAAAAGTTTCATTATTTTTTTGTGTCAGTAACTTCACAGATTAGGATTTTTAACTTTAGGAGTGTTCCAACTAAAACTATTTTTGAAAATTATCACCACTGGAAAATTTTAATTAAAAAAATTAAAAGTCTAATTGACATACACTATTATTATTTTTGGGTATGTTCATCATAGTTATTTGACATTTATATACCTTATGTTGTGATTGCCATAAGTCTAGGTGCCATTTGTCACTGATAGAAACTTACTTTAGTTATTTATTTTAAAGGAACACAGTAGAATTATTGGTAGACTGAAAATGATAAATTGGAATAGTTTAAAGGCTAGAGTTTTAATTAAAATTTATGTTAAATTTTCTAAAAGCTTGTGAACAAAACTTCATTGGAAGGTCAAGTTTTAAGAGTTACCAAACTCTGTAAATATCCACATGAATATTTACAATTTGACTCTTTATCAAAATTAGTTACACACAGATCTGAATTAATTACAATGATTCCCCTTTATTTGCACACATAATTAAGAGTTAACTATGCATATTTCATAGTCTTTATCCCCAGTATCCTATACTAACTTTGGAACATCAGTTAACCTCTTCTATTGATAGTGTTATCAAGGATGTGATGTGTTATTCGTAATATAAATTTCTAAAGCTACAGGTGAAGTTAGTAACCTAAAATAGGTGTCCCTTTCTTGGCATTTGCCTACAATTTCTTTGTTTATAAATGTCCCGATTGTTTAGAATTGCGTGAATATTATCTTCACTTTCTGATAGAATGAATATATAAGGAAATGCAATGAATGAGTTGATAACATTTCTGTTTGAATTTGTAATTAAAAGGAATGTGGGGGTAGAAGAGGGTTAGGTGTAATTTGCCTAAATGTAAAGAAACGTTTTCATACCCTCTCACAATCTTTGCAGACTCATCATACTATTGCTATTACATGGAAAAGTTGACACTGGTTGGAATTCCTACAGCTTATGCCCTATTCAGGTTAATATATTTTAAACATATGAGAGTTGCAGGTTACAGATAAATATTTAGGGAAAATGAAACCACATTTGGTAAATAAAATTTAGACTTAAAATATAAATAACTATCAACTGTTGTTGGGATGGTGTATTGGAGGTACATTTTAAAATTTCGTTAGCTTGGCTCTAACAAAAGTTAAAATGCAGTTCCATTTGACAGAGAAAATTCATCTCTAGGAACATACTTTTGAGATGTCTCACCTTGACAAATATCTCACCTAATATGCAGCAATGCTCTATTCATACAAAAGTGTACTTAGAACCTTTGTAATAGTAAAACACAAAACATTTTTCAGTAAGGAACAGGTTAAATAAGTTGGGTTAAAAAATAAGGGAGGGACACTTACACATACTGCTGTACAAGTGTGTCCGCCTTTAGTAAAATACCTAAAAATGTGTATAGTGTGACCTTACATAAAAACTAGATGTGTGCATGAGCAGTCATGCTTTATATGTGCTTATTTTTGAAGGATACATACGAAACTATGAGAAAAGTTAGCCTCAATGATTTAACTAGGGTTTGATGAGAAAGGGAAATTTTACCTTTACTTTTGTTTTGTTAATATGTTTTTAACAAGCAATATGTGTTGCTTTTATAATATTTAAATCATAAAATAAGAAATAAGCATAATTAAATTGACAATCAAAAATATCCTTTTTACTCCCTACCCCGCCAAATACACCAAGCTGCTTATAACCAGAAAAATGGCATAGTGGATTTTTATAATATCTTTATCAAGAAAATAATTTAGAAAATACAGTTGCTAGTTTCTATGAGTAAATGATTATACTGTTGATGCTTTCATAGGGAAATGCTATAATATTTTTAGTGTTATATTAGAGTTTAAAATTATAATGTTATTTGATATACCAGTAAATTTGGGGCTCTCATAATCAGAGACTGCTTAGAATCTGGACCACTTCAGTGCTTTAGCAATAGGAATTCTTAAAGTTAGTTTATTTTATATTAAATTAAAGCATTTACAGAATTTATATATTCTCAAGATTATTAGGATTTCTCTGTAATGTTCCATATAAAATCCTAACTTTTAGTATAGCATATGTAAAATATATATATTAATGTATTTATACAGATATGTAAATGTAAAATACTTGTACATTCAGAAAGTGTATGTTATGCATAATAGGCAAAACAAAATACATGGCAGTTCTATTTTATTGAACCACAAAGACTAAGCATTACTGGAAGAAATTTTCATATGTGCCTTATCTTTAGCAATATAATTTTAAAGTACACCAAATTTTAATAACATTTATGTGAGTAATTAAAAATTTTTACCAGAGATACTTTATAGGCTCTTAGTTTAAATGAAAACCAATGTATAGAGATTAATATTATAATAATCATTAATCCTACTGAATTTAAAGATTCTGTTATTTATGAATTTCAAGCCAAATATCAAATTCATGTTTTCATGTAGAAATTTTCCTTCTAAAAGACTTTTTAATTAATAGAAAATGTGTAAACCAATAAAGAGTAGCATGCAAGAAAGAGATGCATTTACTTGTAGAGGTAACCATATATTAAGAAATAAACTATGGATGTTTTTAATTTTGGTTTTTATATAAAACTAGCCTATGGATATTTTTTCCTACATAACTTTTTCTCCTGGCAGCAATACTGAATAGAATTTTTGCTTAAGGTTATAAATGCCCTTCCTAATACATGTAATATAACAAAACAAATACTCATACTGTCTACTGAAAAAATCAATTATTTTTATTCCGAATGACCAAATTAGTTTACAGGCACATACTCTGAATTCCACAATTCAGTACCCCTAGACAACTGGTTTCTGTATCTTTGGTATACTCCAAAATACCCTGGGCTAGAACATTGGCCTGTGAAAACCTAGAAGTTACATTTACTCTATAAAAGAAAGATTTTGTTTATGTATGTCTCCTGTATCTGGCATACATTTTCATTAAAAATATAGTACACCTTAAAAAGTACTAACCTGAATGTGATGTGGAGTCTTCAAGAAGGAATTTTTATTCCTTTTTCTTCTGATGCATGGCGTAAAGCATTTATTTTATGAGACAGTGTACAACCTTTAAGAACAAGAAGGGGGCCAGGGGAATTTTCCCCTCCTTTTGATTATAGCTCCAATATCCCATCCCTTACTCCTCCCAAAGAGAATGACTCATTCTGTTCAGAAACAAAAGCAGCCTACCTGAGAACACTCTGAAATACTCGTCCTCTTTTCACAGTCTCCACTTACTGGACCAATATTTTTCTCCTTATCAAAGCAGGAACCCAATAGCTGATTTCTTTGGATAAATGGACATGGGAACTTTACTCCAGATTAAAATAGTGGAAATTTAAGAAAATAGTGCTGTTATTATGAAGGAAAAAGAATGATTTTCATAGTACTATAGGAAGCATGTTTAATCAGAAATAATGAGATCCAAGTTATAATTCACTGTCAGCAAGAAACCTGATAATTTGACATTGGGCAAGTCACTTAAATTCTCCAGACTTCAGTTTCTTCCTCAGTAATGTTAAGAGATTGGGCTAATTTCTAAATTTCCATAAAACTACATTTCTGCAGTTTTATTATTATTATTTTAAGATTTTATTTATTTTTAGAGAGAGGGAAAGGGAGGAGGAAAGAGAGGGAGAGAAACATGGATGTGAGAGAGAAATATTGATCGTTGCCTCTCTGATGTACCCGGTCTGGGGCCCACCCCAGGCTTGTTCCTTGACTGGGAATAAAACTAGCGACCTTTCACTTTGCGAGATGACACCCAACCAACTGAGCCACACCAGTCAAGGCTGTTGTGTTATTTTTTATGTTAAATTTATTATGGTATGGGTAGAAATAAACACAGGTTATAGTATGTTCGTGCAGTTTTTTAAGTGTATATGTTTTCTGAGTAACCATACTTTAAACATGAGTAAGCATTATTTATTGTTAAGTAGACCTAAACGAAACATAATTATTATTGGACTACTGAATCTGCCATCTTCTGTATTGACCCCTTTACCTGGGACAGTGAGTTTTGTTAGCATTAACATCATGCAATATGTCATCTTAATCAGAATTTGTTAAGTACCAAGTATTTACTTTCTGAGAGCTCTCTTTTTAAGGTCAATTAAGTAAACGTGTTAAAGCCAGCATTGTTAAAATTTCTGCTACCTAATAGTCAAATTATTTTATGTTTAGCCTCTTTGATTAAAAGTAGTGGTCAAAGATGTTGAAGCCCTCGAAGGTGATTTTGAAGATGGAGAAGTGCTGGGGTTACTCAGGCAGCAATCAGAAACAATTAGGAAAAATGTACCAAATGCTTCATTCTTTATTTAGACTGCATGACAAATTACATTTAATATTTCAGGCTAGTTGAATTTTAAAATAAGGCCTCCACATAAGCATTTTCAAGACAGCTCCAATCAAAAGAGACTGCTTACATTTTTTTTATTGCTATAGAAATGAAAAGAATGATTGTCTATGTTGATTAGCTTGAAGATTGCCTTGGGGAGAATTTGACAGTTCTAGTAACATTCCCATAATTTACAACCTGTGAAAAACAAATTGAATACCACATTGAATATCAGGATAGTTTAAAGCTTCCTTTTAATCTGATAATTTTATTCTACTACTTTAACATAAAGAGAACATCCTTGTATATTTTTAAATGAATATATAATTTATTTTATCATGATTCTTGAAAATTATTCTCAATTAGATCAAACAGAAAATAAATATATAGCATGATAAATACAGCAAAGTACTTATTGATGCCTACTGCGTGCAAAATATTTTATGCTAGTTAGTTTGGCAGGTAAAAAGGTGAAAAAAACATAATTTAATGTTAAAGAACTAGTAGTTTAATGGATAGAAAATTCACAACAAAAAAAGAATAAAGAAAACAGAACAAATCACACTTCAGTATGATGAGGTGAGTGTGGTTGACACTATTTCACTTGCTTACACATAAATGCTAAGTAGAGCTTATATCTCTGGTACCACAAACTGTGGCAAGTTAGGAAAGTGACTCCACAATAAAATTTTATGCTTGGAAGAAAGGTTATAATTGAATGAAATTACATTATACTTGGCAATGTATAGGAAAATGTTTAAATACCTTTACTCTGGCAAGAAGATTCTTTTTTCTTTTTTATGGATCTTCTGATTTGAACAAAATAAAAGTCAGTAATAGTGAGGATTCAATTAAATGACATTCTCATGTTTTTCATTCATGAATTCAATTAGTAAACATGCATTGGGTGTTTATTAGGTGATAGGCAATTTGTTCGGACTTAATGGTGCATAGAAGAATGACAGTACCTCTCATCGTGGGTGCCTCTGGTGAGCATGCTGTGACAGTACAAATCTGTACGATCTCCTTCGGAAAGAAATTTAGTGATATTTATTAGCAACTCTGTAAAAATATGCATACCTTTTAACTTACTAATACCTTCCTATGGAAACTATGCAACAGAAGAAAAAGGATTTATGCATGTGTGTCCATTGCATATTTTAAAAAGTTTCAGTGATAAAGAAAATAATAGTATGTCCCTTTGACTGAATATAATACAAACATTGAAATGATTATATTGGCTTTGTAATATGGAAAATGCTTAGATGTATAATGTGGAAAAACAAATTATATAGAATATTACAATTCTATAAAAATACATAAATGAGAAAATTTTGGACTTTAGAAAATGATAGTTGTATTAGCATGGCGGTATTTTGGATGATCATTTCAATGTTTGTTTTTGAAACATTCTATATTACTTAAAAATAATTAATAACATTTTAACATAAAAATGTACCTGAATTAGAACCTTTGGGCATTGCTAGTGGGACTATAAAATGGTGCAGCTGCTGTGAAAATGGTATGATGGTTCCTCAAAAAATTAAATGTAGAATTACCGTATGACCTAGAAATTCTACTTCTGGGTATATACCCAAAAGAATTGAAAGCAGGGACTCAGATTTTTGTACCCCATTGTTCATATCAGGATTATTCATAGTAGCCAGTTGGTGAAAGCAAAACAAGTGTCCATCAGTGGATGAATGGATATGCAAAATGTAGTGTATACATACTTTGGAATGTTACTCAGCCTTGGAAGGCAATTCTGATATGTGCTACAACATGGATGAACCTTGAAGACATCTTTTTTTCTGAAGGTTCTCTGACCAAACGGCAAATCCTTTCCATGCACTCTGTCTTCCCTGCTTTTTTGGTATTTACCATTTCCTGGTCACTTGGCTACTTTTGTCATATTTTGGTATTTTCTGTTTCTAATCAGACTATAAATCCCTTTGGGGGAGTACCTTCTCCCATTCCCCACAAAGTACAATGATGTGTTTCTGACAGGTACCTAGAGAAATTAATGTGTCTGTAGGGGCAGTAAGAGATTGGGGTGGGAAGGAGGATTGTACTAAGCTTTCTTAATGCAATCACATAAACCAACCACCTCAGATGCCAAACTCTAGGGTCTTAAATAAATGAAAAGACCCATTAGCCACTGAATAGAAAAATGCATCTGCTTTTTAAAAACTCTCATAACTAAAGTTTTGGCAAGCAGCATTAGTTGGCCACCTTCTTCCTAGGTCTTTCAATGTTTAAAAAAAAAAAAAAAGCATGGGAAGCAAAGAAACAGGAATGGTTAGAATTCATTCTGATGGCAACAAGAACATCCAGGGCCCCAGTAGCACCCATGTAGCAAGAAGGCACTGACACCCTGACTCAGTTGTTCTTGTGCCATTACACTGTGATTCTGACCATCCTCCTTCCTTTGATAATTAGTCCTTTTATGAGCCTGGTTTTCTAACCTTCCTGTTGATTGTGTAAGCTTTTCAGTATTCTATAAATTCCGTTTTTGTTTAAGTTGACCAGGGTAAATTTGCAACCAAAACCACTGACTGGGACACTCTGCAAATTTTTAGATATGTTATTTTGAAGTATAATAATTATTTTTCTAATGTGCTATAATCATTGGAAAATTAAAGTATGTCTCTTTTCTTATATTAAGGTATTTAACAGCTACAAATTCTACAGTTTATCCTTCTGTGGCCTCCCTTTTATGGTGACATTAAATCACTTGCAGTGGCCTTCTTTTTTCTTTTTTTTTATTACAAGTTTCAAAGTCTTTTATTTTCTAATAATAATAATGATAACAACTAATACATATAGTGTTCAACATGTCTGATGCTATTCTAAGTATTTTACATATGTAAACTAGTTTAATACAAAAATTTAATGAATAGATACTGTCTTAGTCTAATATGACTCATTCAGAATGAGTTGCTGCCTTCATTTTACATCCTCTATTTCATACTTTTCCTAGGATCTACATTTCTAATTTGCTCTCTTTCTTATCACTGAGTGTTATCTCTTGGCTAATAATGGTAATTTAATACAAAAGTCTTGCATTTCTTTTCTGGAAATTGTAACAATAGTGGTTTAACAAGATATGCATTTACTTCTGTGCCATGTAAAAAATGTCTGGATTCAGGTGTTCTAGGGTCAGTATGGCAGTTCCATGGGTTGGCGGGACTGTTTCCTACGCCATCATGTCCTAGGTTTTTGTCTCCTAATCCAGCTGGAGCTCTTTCATCATATTCTCATTTAAGCCACAGGATAAAGGGAAGGAAAGTTGTTTTCCTTTCCTTTTTAAGGTGTCTTCCTGGAAGTTTCCATACAACACTGCCACGTATATGTCATTGGCCAAAGCAAATGGCCACAGTTAGCTGCAAGGGAAGCACTCTGCACAGCTAATAATGAGAGTTCTTTTACTGAAGGGAAGTGATAGGACAGATGCTAGGAGCTAATTGTCTTATCCACAATTTTCACTTCTTTTACCTTCCTCTCTAAATATTTTCTCATCTTTGTACTTAAGACAGTTTATGTTCTAGGAACACTTTGTACATTTTTAGTTATGTTAGTATAGTAAAAACTTGGAACAAAAAAGCAAAATAGTGTTTTTTTATAATAAAAATTATATTTTTTATAATTACACAGTTTTTATTGTATAATTATTCTAATTACCTGAACAGAATGGTTAAATTGTCTTAATGAAAAATTGCTATTAGTTCAATTATTTTCAAAATATTGTGGCTTCATAATATGTTAAGTTTTTATAAAAGGAATGCATGTTTTATTTTTTAAAATGTTGCTTGAATTTATTAAGGTGACACTGGTTAATAAAATTATATAGGTTTCAAGGGTACAGTTCTATAATACATCATCTGTATATTGTATTGTGTGTTATCCTTCCATCACCATTTATCCCTTCTAAACCCTATCTTACCTCCTACCACCCCCTTTCCCTCTAGTAATTTTCCCACCCATGATCATGGTATATGCTTCCACTTATAAGTATCTTCTTTCATTTCTTCTGTGTTTTATAATTTTCTGAGTATAAGTCTTTTACATTCTTGGTTAAATTTATTCCTAGGTATTTTATTCTTTATGAAGCAATTGTGAATGTGATTGTTTTCTTAATTTCCTTTTCTGATAATTCATTATTGGCATATAAAAGTACAATAGACTTTTTGATATTAATTTTGTATCCTGTCACTTTACTGAACTCATTTATCAGTTCTAGTAGTTTCTTGGTGGAATCTTTGGGGTTCTCTATGTAGTGTCATGTCCTCTACAAACCATGACACTTTTACTTCTCCTTTCCAGTTTGGATGCATTTTATTTCTTCTTCTTGTCTGATTGCTCTGGCTAGGACTTCCAGTACTATGTTGAATAACAGGTGAAAGCATACATCCCTGACTAGTTCCTGATCTTAGGGGGAACACTTATAGTTTTTGCCCTTTTGAGTATGATGCTGGCAGTGCATTTGTCCTATATGCACTTCATTACGTTTAGGTATGTTCCCTCTAATCCCACTTTGATGAGAATTTATCATAAATGGGTGGTGGATTTTATCAGTTTTTTCTTCATTTATTAACATGATCATGTGGTTTTTATCCTTTATTTTTTTATGTGGTTTTGTGAATATAGTGCCAAACTTTCATCCCTGGAATATATATCCCACTTGATTATGGTGTCTGATCTTTTTGATGTATTGCTGTATTTGGTTTGCTGATATTTTGTTGCAGATTTTAGTGTCTATGTTCATCATGAATATTGGTCTATAATTTTTTTGTAGTGTCTTTATCTGGTTTTGGAATTAGGATAATGCTGGCTTCATAAAATGATCTTGGAAGTCTTCCCTCCTCTTGATTATTCTGGAATAGTTTGGGAAGCAGAGGTGTTAGTTCTTCTTGGAATGTTTGGTAAATATCACCGTGACCCATTTGGTCTAGGGCTTTTGTTTGTTGGGAGTTTTTTTTATTACTGCTTCAATATCACTAGGTGTAATCCGTCTAATTAGATTCTCTGATTCCTTCTGATTTAGTTTTGGGAGATTGTATGTTTCTAGGAATTTATCCATTTATCCAGTTTGTTGGCATATAGTTGTTCATAATATATATTTTTAAATCCTTTGTATTTCTTTGATGACAGTTGTTACTTTCCTTGTATTTCTAATTTTATTTGGATCCTCTCTCTTTTTTTCTTGATGACTCCAGTTAAAGATTTGTCAATCTTGTTTATCTTTTCTTTTTTTTAAAAGATTTTATTTATTTATTTTTAGAGAGGGAAGGGAGGGGGGGAGAGAGAGAGAGAGAGAGAGAGAGAGAGAGAGAGAGATAAACATCAGTGTGCGGTTGCTGGGGGACATGGCCTGCAACCTAGGCATGTGCCCTGACTGGGAATCGAACCTGCGATGCCTGGTTCGCAGCCCACGCTCAATCCACTGAGCTACGCCAGCCAGGGCAATCTTGTTTATCTTTTCAAAGGACCAGCTCTTGGATTCATTGATCTTTTATATTTTTTGAGACTCTATTTCATTTATTTCTACCCTGATCTTTATTATTTCTTCCTTCTACTCTCTTCAGTCTTTGTTGTTCTTTTTCAAGTTCCTTTAAGTGTACGGTTAGATTGTTTATTTGAGCTTTTTCTTGTTTTTTTGAGATAGATGTTAAAATCCCTGACTATGGCTGTATTTCTGTTGAGTGTTCCCTTCATGTCCAGGAAGATTTGCTTACATATTTAGATGCTTTTATGTTGGAAGCATAAATGTTTACTAGGGTTATATCCTCTTGTCAGATTGTCCCCTTTGTCATTATGTAGTATCCATCTTCGTTAGTATAGCTTTGGTTTTAAAAGTCTCTTTTTGTTGGGTATAAGTATTGCTATCCCATCTGTTTTTTTCTTTCCATTTGCATAAAATGTCTTTTGATTGGAGCATTTAAGTCATTTACATTTAAAGTGATTATTGATAGATATGTATTATCATTTTATTTTAAACTAATTTCTCCTCCTCCTCCTCCTTCTTCTTCCTCTTCCTCTTCTTCACTCTGCTCCTCCTCCTGTTCCTCCTCTTCCTTCTTTTTCTCCTTCTAGCAAGACCTTTACCATTACTGGTATGATAGTAACAAACTCCTTTAGCTTTTTCTTGCCTGGGAAGTTCTTTACCTGTCCTTTGAGTCTAATTGATAGCTGTTCTGTGTAAAGTAATCTTGGTCGTTGCTGTTTGTCACCTTGATTATTTCACACTAACCCCTTCTGGCCTGAAATGTTTCTGTTGAGAAATCAGTTGACAGTCTTATAGAAGTTTCCTTGTAGGTAACTACTGCTTTTCTCTTGCAGCTTTTCAGATTCTCTCCTTGACTTTAAGTTTTGCCATTTTAATTATGATATGTCTTGGTGTGGGCCTCTTTGGGTCCATCTTTTTTGGGACTCTGTGTGCTTCCTGGACTTGTGTGTGTTTTTCCTTCATCAAATTAGAGATGTTTTCAGTCGCTATTTCTTCAAATAGGTTCTCAATCCCTTGCTCTCTCTTTTCTCCTTTTGGTATCCCCTTGATACAGATGTTGTTACCAAAGGTCCCTTAAAATCTATTCATTTAAGTTTTTTTTTTCTTTTTGCTGCACTGATTGGGTGTTTTTTCCTACGTTGTCTTCCAAATTGCTGATTTGATCCTCTGCTTCATCTAACCTATTATTTATTACTTCCAGTGTATTATTTATTTCAGATACTGCATTCTTTGTTCTGAGTTGTCCTTTTTTATGGTTTCTGTGTCTTTTTCATGCTGTTGAGCATCCTTATAACCATTACTTTGCATTCTATATCTGATAAATTGCTTGCTTCCATTTCATTTAGCTGTTCTGGAGAATTCTCTTGTTATTTTATTTTGGAACAGTCTTCACTTTGTCTTTGTCTTCACTTTTTGGCTGCCTGTTTGTGTTTTTTTCTATGTATTAAGTAGATCTGCAAAGACTCTGGTATAGACTTTTGTCAGATGCTGCTTGTGACTTGCCCTGGGCAATCAGTTTGGAGCTATCTGTGATCCACAGCTTGTGGCTCTCTCTGTGGTATCTGGGTTCATGCAGAAAGAACTTAGCTGTATAACATGGCTGGCTTTTACCAGCACTGGGACTAGGGGAGGGTAATCTAAAATCTTGGAGCTCGCAGAGATCTGCCTTCACTTGCAGGCTATTTGTTTGGCTTAAACACTGAAAGAGCCTCCAACTGTACCCCTCAATAGCAGGGCTCAAGCTCCACAGGGTGGGGGGAGAGAGTTTACTGCAGGTGAAGCTATTGTACCCCTCCCCCCCCGACTGATGCTGCATGGAGCAGAGTGCTCTGCCCAAGAAAGATGGTTTCTATAGTATGGAGGATGACTGAGCACAGGGATTTTGGTGGCTGACCCTTCAGATCTCTCCCTAGAGCCACCAACCCTAGTCTGTCCTCACATGGCTCTAGTCAGCTCTGCCTTCTCTCTGACAGATCCTAGGGTAAATGACTGCAAATGAAATTTTGTATGTTGGTCTTTTAATACGTCTTTGGAGTCTCTAGTCATCCCTGTATGGCAGACAGAAACCCTGCTGCTTTTTCATAGTGCGGTGTTATTTGGGTTCCTTCCCAGTTCTGGTGCTGTAGGCTAAATAGCTTAGCTTGGGGGTTAGACCACACATTTCTCAGGGGAACCCCTCACCCCAACTGCTGAAATATCCCTCTGGAAATTCAGCTGCCAACTGTGGGTGCTCAGCCAGCCCTTTTTTCCTGCCTCCACACTTTCAACCAGTCTCAATGTGGTGAAGGGTTTCTTTAGTAAGTCCTTGGTTATAAAGCTGCTCTCCATCTAGTATTCAGTTGGTTATTCAGGATGATTTTTCTACAATGTAGTTGTAATTCCAGTTTGGTTCTGAGAAGAGGTTAGTGTAGTTTCCTTCTACTGTGCTGCCATCTTCAATCTCCAGTTTTAATTATTTTTATACAGTCTTATACCTTCAATGAAATTTGTGAGACCTGATTTTAGAAATTTTTTAAAGATAATTTTTCTCTTATATGGCCTTTATTATGTTGAGGATTGCTCTGTCTGTTCCCATTTTGCTGAGTGTTTTTATCATAAATGGGTGCTGTACCTTATCAAATGCTTTTTCTGCATCTATTGATATGATCATGTGATTTTCGTCTTTCTTTTTGTTTATGTGATGTATTAACGTTTTTTGATTTGCAAATATTGTATCATCCCTGCATCCCTGGGATGAATCCCACTTGATCATGGTGTATGATCTTTCTAATGTGTTGCTGGATGCAGTTTACCAATATTTTGTTGAGGATTTTAGTGTCTATGTTCATTAGCAATATTGGCCTTAAGTTTTCTTTCTTTGTTATGTCTATGTCTGGTTTTGGGAGTAGGATGATACTGGCTTCACAAAAACAGTTTGTGAGTCCTCTGTCTTCTTGGATTTTTTGGAATACTCTGTGAAGGGTAGGGGCTAGCTCTTCTTTAAATGCTTTGTAAAATTCTCCTGTGAAACCGTCTGGTCCAGGGATTTTTGTATGAGTTTTTTGATTACTGCTTCAATTTCGTCAGCTGTTATTGGTCTGTTCAGGCTTTCTGCTTCTTCTTCATTAGTTTTAGAAGATTATATTTTTCTAGAAATTTGTCCATTTCACCTAGGTTTTCAAATTTCTTGGCATATAGTGCTTCGTAGTAATTTCTTAACAATCCTTTGCATTTCTGTGGTGTCAGTTGTAATCTCTCCTCTTTCATTCCTGATTGTGTTTATTTGTGTCCTCTCTCTTTTTTTCTTGATGAGCCTGCTTAAAGGCTTGTTGATTTGCTTATCTTTTCAAAGAACCAGCTCCTGGATTTATTGATCCTTAGAATTGTGCTTTTAGTCTGTATGTCATTTCATTCTACTCTGATCTTGGTTATTTCCTTCCTTCTACTTGCTCTGGGCTGTCTTTGTTGTTGTTCCTCCAGTTCTTGTAGGTATAGTGTTAGGTTGTTTATCTGAAGTGTTTCTATCTTTTTTACAATCAGACAAGAAAAAGAAATAAAAGGTATCTAAATTGGAAAGGAGGAAGCAAAACTGTCATTGTTTGCAGATGACATGATAGTATACATAGAAAATCCTATAGATTCCACCAAAAAACTATTGGACCTAATAAGTGAATTTGGTAAAACAGTGGGATACCAAGTCAATATTCAGAAATCAAAGACATTTTTGTACACCAACAATGAAATATCAGAAACAGAAATCAGGGGAAAAAATCCCATTTGATATAGCAACAAGAAAAACAAAGTACCTAGGAATAAACCTAACCAAGGAGGTAAAAGACTTGTACTCAGAAAACTACACAACACTGAAGAAAGAAATCAAGGAAGACACAAACAAATGGAAGCATGTACTGTGTTCATGGATTGGAAGAATTAATATCATCGAAATGTCCATACTACTCAAAGCAATTTATAGATTCAATGCAATCCCTATTAAAGTACCAATGACATATTTCACAGATATAGAACAAACATTTCAAAAATTTATATGGAACCATAAATGATCCCGCATAGCTGCAGCAAATTCTGAGAAAGAAGGACAAAGTAAGAATGATCACAATACCTGATATCAAACTGTATTACAAGATTACTGTAATCAAAACAGCCTGGTACTGGCATAAGAACAGACACATAGAGCAATGGAACAGGATAGAGAGCCCAGAAATAAATCCAAGTCTCTATGGTGAATTAATATTTGACAAAGGGGGCAGAAGCATAAAATGGAGTAAAAATAGCCTTTTCAACAACTGGTGTTGGGAGATCTGGACAGCCACATGCAAAAAAATGAAACCCAATCACCAAATTACACCATACACAAAAATAAATTCAAGGTGGATAAAAGACTTAACTATAAGTCGTGACACCATAAAAGTCCTAGAGGAAAACATAGGCAGGAAAATCTCAGATATTCCACTCAGCAGTATTTTCATCAATATGTCCCCTAAAGCAAGGGACATAAAGGAAAGAATAAACAAGTGGGACCTTATCAAAATAAAAATCTTCTGCATGGCTAAAAAAAACCCATTAAAATGAAAAGAGAACCAACTGTATGCGAAAACATATTTGCCAGTGACACCTTGGACAAGGATTTGATCTCCAAAATATATATAGAACTCACATGACTCCACTCAAGGAAGACAAACAACCCAATTAAAAAATGGGCAAAAGACCTGAACAGATACTTCTCCAAGGAGGCCCAGAGACATATGAAAAGATGCTCAGCATCACTAGCCATCAGAGAGATGCAAATTAAAACCACAATGAGATGCTACTTCACACTGGTGAGAATGGCCATCATAAACAAATCTAACAAGCAAGTAGTGTGGAGAGGATGTGGAGAAAAGGGAACCCTAATTCTCTATTCATGGGAATGTAGACTAGCACAGCCACTGTGGAAAACAGTATGGAATTTTCTCAGAAAACTAAAAATGGAACTGCCTATTGGGGATTGCATCGATCAACTCCAGCTTGAGCTATGTCAACAACTTCAGGACATTAAGTGACTCACTGAGCAAGAGGTCTTTGAGACCCTGAATGACAGCTTACAATGGTTTAATCCAAAGACTTGGTTTGAAGTACTAAATTTTTTGTTTCTGGGTTATGGGGGCTATAGGATGCCTCCTAATCATTGTGGTCTTTTGAAATGCATATACAAATTGTTTTCCAGGGATTGTATACACAAACAGCAACTAGCAGGCTTCATCAGACTTAACACTGTGTCTGCCATTACAAACACAAAATGGGGGGATGTTGGGAGCCATCCCGCCTAGTTTCAGGGACTATAGCCTTTTGTCCCATGGCTAGGGCTGAGTGAAAAGGCCTTGGGGCCATGAGCCACTAAGGAGACAGGACCTATTCTCCTGGCAGGAGTGCAGCCCTTGCTTCCCTTACTTCACCTTGCTTGGCTGAGGCAGATGGCTGGTTAGCCAATGATAGGTAAGACTCTTCAAGGGAGGGGCAATGTAAGACAGGCACAGTTAAGAAGGGACCATTGGGGAAGGACTTACGGGTCTACAAAGAAGGGGCAGAAAGACCCTCACCCCTTGGCTTTGTCATAGCCTGAGTCCTCATTCTATCTGTAAAAAGTCTCCTAATCTCAGTAAAGGGGAGAAAACTGTACTTGAACAATCATTAAAAAAAAAAGAAAATCTCGTAATCTCTTGGCTGCTTTGCTCCCACACATGACTCAGCCTGAAAACAATGCCAGAGGCAGCTGTGTCCTTGTACTAGAACAAATGGCTCCCAGGGGCAAATCTGGCCTGAGAAAGAATGTACATTTTATCATTTGAAACCTGCTCTGCATAACATAACGCTGTTCCTTATAGTAGCACCAATGCCTTTGGTTGTGCTGCCATAACAAAGAAAAAAGGGGGAGATGTTGGTGACTGCTCTGTGTGGTTTCCCATGCTGTAGCCCCATGAGAGCAAGCCCTGAAAGAGGCCAGTACGTCTCCCTGGAAAACCAGGTAAAAACACAGGCAGCAAGCATGACTCGACTCCAGCACTGAGGGTTCCCATGGGAATCAGGCCTGAAATGTACATTGTATCCTTTGAAGCTTGCTCTGCTTTGTTTTGTACAGCCCTGGTGATATAAACTGGATGTTTAAGTTCAAGGCATAAGGAGTAAATCTTACCTCGTGAAACACGCCTTAAAGACCCTGTGGTGTCAGTATGACTAACAGACCCTGACCTATGACAGATCTCTGTGTTCCTTCAGTTGTTATTTATAGATAATACTTGTTTTTGTATGACTATAGCCTTTTTCACATTGATTGATGAACTATGCATGTATACTGTATACCCCTACACATATCATTCCCAATAAAGCTGCTTGGGAGGAGGACTTGGGACATTCTCCACTAGAGGGAATTGCCACTCCCTTTCCTGTTGGAACAGCAAGACTGTGTCCAGGACAACTTATTTACCATCTGCAGCAGATGGGAGGATTCGGTGGGTTCCTCCCACAACTGCCTTTTGACCCAGCAATTCTACTGCTGGTACTATATCCTAAGAACCCTGAAACACCAATCCAAAAGAACCTGTGCACCCCAATGCTCATAGCAGCACAATTCACAATAGCCAAGTGCTGGAAGCAGCCTAAGTGCCCATCAGTAAATGAATGGATCAAAAAGCTATAATAGATTTATACAATGGAATACTATGCAGCAGAAAGAAAGAAGGAGCTCCTACCCTTTGTGACAGCATGGATGGAACTGGAAAGCATTATGCTAAGCAAAATAAGCCAGGCAGTGAAAAACAAATACCATATGGTCTCACTTTTAAATGGAACCTAATCAACAAAACAGACAAGCAAGCAAAATATAACCAGAGGCATTGAAATTAAGAACAGTCTGACAGTAACCAGAGAGGAGAAGGGAGAGGATAATGGAGGGGAAGGGGGCAAGGTTTTTCAGGAACAACTATAAAGGACACATGGACAAAACCAAGGGTGGGGGGTGGGATCAGGGGAGGGAGGTGGGGGTGGCTGGAGTGGGGGAGAGTGGTGGTGGGGAAATGCAGACAACTGTACTTGAACAACAATAAAATAATTTAAAAATAATTTTTTCCCCTTTACTATTCTGAAAAGACTCATAAGCATAATGAAAAGAAGTGGAAGGGTTGTCCAGGAACATGTATAAAGGAACCATGGACAAAGCCAGAGAGGGGAAAAGATTGAGGGTGAGATGTGGGAGTGGGTAGGGTGGCGGAAAGTGGTGTCAGGAAAATGGAGACAACTGTACTTGAATAACAATAAAAAATAGGAAAAAATTCAGTGAGAAATAAAACAGTATGTAAGTATTAATACTTGATCTCAAGATTAAATAAATGTTTATGACCCAGGTAGGGAGATCAGCTTATTTATAATCAAATATAAATAAAATTACTCTAAATACATTATTGTGTTTTGTTTTATTTTCCTCATATAAGCTTGTAATTGTATTCTTTATTGATCTTTTGAATATAACTGTAAAACTGATAAAAATATACGCAGGATCAAATATTAAAAACATGTATCTCATTTTTAAAGTTGTTTTTAAGTTACAAGAGAAAAGTTGTTCCCAATCAAGAACTTTTTTCATTTTTATTTTCTCTATGAAAATAATGCTTTTTAAAACGTTTATTTTTTATTATCTTTAATAGCTGTTTTTGATGATTTCTGTTATGAAATACTCATGTTGTAAGTACCTGTTTCTACTCTTATTTTTTATAATGCACTAAAATTTCTGGAATAGCATTATATTAAAACAGTCCCATGATACTAGGCAATCTTCACTGTTTCTGAAGTCTGTTATGGGTGTTTAAATTCTTGGTAATGTCAGTTATTTAGTTAATGCTTAAATCTTAAAAAGAATAAATAGGTATTTACAACATTTAATAACAGAATTCCTAAAGGATGACAATTATGTGGCTAACCTTCTCATAGATGTTCATTTTGAGAGTTAAAAATGGCCTAACTTGTTAACATTGACAGATGTTTGGACTTCAGTGTATTTAATTTCTATTTACAGATGTTTTATATCTATTTCCATAAGTATATTTATACCTCTGTTTAATACATAATATACCAATTTAGTGATGCTTCTGTTCACCACACATGAAAATATTAGAACCTTCACCAAACTTGAAAAATTATTTCGGCATCTTAGTAATTGAAGGAATACACACAAAACCAAGCCAGAAGACAAAAGCACATGTCAGGGATCTTGGCCATAAGAAACTTTCAAGGTTATATCCTTAGTTCAGGACGTATTGTACACTCTTTCCTTCAGCTACATTTTGTAAAATTGTAAATCATGCACAATTATCAGCCTGTGGTATTACAAATCTTTGAAAATAAAAGTTTATTTAATTTACTTACTAAAGTAGGAAAGTACATGAATACATTTAATAAAAGTTTCCCCAAAATGTAGAGAACTAGTCTTCTGATTGACTTCCAGGTAATTAAAAATATTAAGCCATTCATTTATCCCAAAGTATCCTGTTCTATGAGTTATATGTGTCATCTAGATTGATTTTCAAGTTTTTGGAACTGTGCACCTGCACCTTTGGCACTAACTCTAAATTAGTCTTTTTCTTGTTTTGTTTTTGGAGGGCAGGAAGTTTGACATATATGGGTGCACTGGCTGAGATAAGACCACAATATTAAATTGCTATAATTTTACGAGACCTATTATTGCATTTTTCTTGCATGTATTAATGTATGTGTATGTGATATGTATATGTGAAATTCACAGATGTACACTATGTTATTGCTTAAAAACTCCAGTAGTGGCAATTTAAAGACTATTTTGTTGCTAATAAGAGCTTAATACCTAAAACTGAACAGAAGTCCCTCACAAGGAAAATTAACCAGGGAAATATGCCAATTTTGACTTCATTTCCATTCTATTGAATGACCACATTCATTCTCTTTATATTTCAAGCTCTTCATTCTACTGTTCCTCAACACTCTATAGAATCCCAGATTGCTTTTCGCCTATCTTTTAACAGTTTAACATAGATGGCTGGATCACATCTATTGTTCCAATTGTATGTAGCTTAAAAAGCTCTGCAGTATTTTACTCTTTTCATTGTATCTGGCTTCCTTGAGTGCTCTGCTCACTGCATTTTACTCGTACTCTCTCTGTTTTCTAAATCCATTTGTGCCTATTCTTTCTGAAGACACTGGTTCATCTTGGAGCTCAAATTGACTTCTCCCCATTCTATTTCCTTAACTAAAAATGCACCATTAAGGTTGATTGAACTCTCTTACAGCACGTCATAAAAAATGAAAGGCCATAAGAAAGTAGGCTACATTGTTTGTAAATACCTGTTTTCAGCCAAATTGATAGGAATAAGAAATAACTGAAAACCTAAAAATGTTATTGATATATTTTTTACAGATCAGTAATGTTTTTTTTGTTTGTTTTGTTTTGTTCTTCAAAAACATACTTGTAAAACATTTGGGGGACAGGAGGGATGAGGAGAGAGATTGTGTAATAATTAAAAATGTAACTAACAATAGAGCCAAACTACTAAAATTATCTGAAACATTTTCTTAAAAAATAACATTTTACAAGAAGCATGATGTAAAACACATAGGTCCAGGATTTAAATCTACAGCTTTTAAACCACATAACCTTAATCTTTTTCTATTTAACATGTAGATATTATTATTTAAAAATAAATGTAACCATAAATGGTTTATAATACCATAAACCATAATTGGTTTAGTAAGATCATCACTAACCTGTTTTCTTATTTGTAATGTTTAATAATGGAACTGTGCTGGTATGAAATATTTTTATACAATTGGAAGTTAATTAGAATTATAAAGTTAAAACCAGATGAAAATGTAGAGTACTATTTGTGAAAAGAACATTACATTCATTTTATTTTAATATTGGATCAAAATGTAATGAATTTTAGTAAGTTACCAATATATATTATCTGAATAGACTTTTATTCAGAGGATTTAGAAATATTTTTATTTTTAATGGTAACATATAAGGAAAATTATTCTAATTTTAAAATTACCATTTCAGAATCACAGTTATTTTATTTTATATGAAAAATAATAATGTTGATGAATTAGTTTTTCAATTTACCTAAAAGACCATATAGTTAAGGCCTAATAAATAAAACACAAATGGTAAAAACTTAGATTTCAGGTCATTAAGAGTTTCAAAGCTACTTCTAAGTTCCTTTGAATATACTATTTTATTTTCAGGTCACAGCATTTCATATTTTTGCCAAAAGTTATTTATTTTATTTTAATTACAAGGAAAAATCATTACCAAACAAAATTTTAAAATAAGAAATGAAGAATAAAGTAAAATAAAAAATGTGCAGATTAGATCTGAGAAACGTCTTTTCAGTAGTCTACAAAAGTTTTACTCATAAATGAAAAAAAAATAGAATATAATTCATATATTTATACGATAACAACTTATAGAAATAAATACTACTAATAAAATAACTGTAATTCTGGCTGACTACAAACTAAAATTGCAGTTCAGTATAGGTTTTCTTTAAAAATATTTCAATAATGAAGAAAAGTGCAGAGATGTGTTAAGTGTTAAGGAGAACAATAAAAATATACAGCCAGTTTCTATCCCATAAGAAACTGATTAGATTCACTGAATAACCAACAGAATTCAACATAAGTACTGTAAATACTTCTTTTTATGTAAGTTATATTTAATTGAAGTTTAAAGCCTACAACATGAGTAACAGTAAGCCCTAATGTTTTAAAACATTAAGCACTTCTCATAATGTATGATAGCTTATGAATAAGTAGTGATATCACACATTACTTAACTATAAGGATTATTTTAAAACTAGTCATGAGTGCCTGCAAATGCACACAAAAATATGTTCATAACCATAGCTGATTTTGTATCAACAGAGAAATCCAGAACCATAAAAATAGAACTAAATCAAGTTCTTACTGAAGAATTACTTAATGATAGTCAATCTGTGTATATTAAAATCAGAAGATCACTTGGCATTACGTATATTCAGTAAGCTCTTTATCTATAGTTAAAGTGCTCTGATTTTTAGCTTCCCAGTTTGTGTAACTGTCCTTTAATTTAAAGCAAGTCATATAATCATGCGTATGACTGCATGCAAAATCTATCAAGATATTTGCTGGGAGCAGAGAACTAATTTTGCTGTAGAAATTATATATTTTCCCTGAATATACTAAAAGAAAATGAATGGTTCGCAGTTTTTACACACATCAGGACTCTGCAACAGCTGATGAAATAGCACATTCATAGAATTAAACGTCAATTCACTTGTAGTAACTGAAAAGGCAATGAATTTGGAGTTGAAAAAAAATCTAGGATTGGGTGTGATATCTGTTTTTTTCCTTTTAAGTCAGCTTATAATTGGAGACATTTCATATCTACTTCATAAGGCTGTTATTGGCATAAACCATGTTAAAACACAGGTTAGTGGTTTGTAAATTTAAATCACTACCTGCCTGTTTTGTTGCAATGAGTTGTGAAGTGTATTACAAATAATTTGTAACTATAACTTAAAATTTCATGTTGTGAATGATAAAACTATTTAGAGCAGATATAAAGTCACTCCTAGAAAAGCATTCCCAAATATTCAGTGACATTGTTATTTGTTTTGTTGGTGAGGTTATAGCTGTTGCTGTGTGAACTACACAACCAATGGTTTAACACATTTAGGCATTTCCAGAGGGGATGTGGTGTACATCACGTCATCGCCATCTGCCATCATGGCAGAAAACAATTCACACAAACTATGCTAAATTATATTAGTAATCACCCCCTCACTGCTTTTATGCAAATCATTTATTGTATACTTGTATTAAAATATTCCTAAGGGTGGGTTTGTGTCTGTTCTCTGTACAGCACCTAGCAATTCCTAAATATATGTTTATTACTATTCATATTAGTATCAAATGATGTATTACAAATTAATTTATCTTCAAGGAGAAATTCAGATGTATTTACACATTTATGAAGTAAGATATTGCAAAATTTAATAATGTGTGCATAAAAATCAAGTTATAGATCTCAAATGTAGTACAAATTTAAAGGAAAATGGCTGAAAGAAAGTATGTCAAGTATTAAGAGGATGCTGGATAATGAGGTTTTTTTGCTTTATAGTTTTTTTGTAAATTTTTCTCTAGTGAAAACCTGTTACATTTACTTGTCCCACCCAGATTATTATTTTAAAAGACACATTTTATTATAAAACTATCACATATTTGTTGTTTCATTTATGCATTATCATAAAAGGAAAAAAAGGCAGATTATGCCCAGTTAGTAGCCAAAAATAAAGAGCAGACCCTTCTCCTGACACTGTAATCTAAGTAAGTAGTTGTGACAACTAAAGGGTGACAAAGACATCTTCTGGACATCTTAAGAACTGCATAGTTGTTTTTTTACACAAAGGATCTTATTCTTACCTAGAGTAATTGTTGTTTAAAAACCACACATTAAGAAGGGTAAATCAATCTGTATTAGGTTTGAAACTTTAGATATAACATGATTTAATTACAAACATGCAGCAGTTAAAGAAGAAAACATACAAAATTATTGCAAACACTTTGGATTAGTTTCCAAAATATCTTTCAAACTATTTCCAGATAGATTATAAGATATAAATTTTTAGTAAAAATATTTTATTTTTATGTAAAGAACATAAAAAATATAATAGTATGAAAATTATATGCAATGTTGAACTGATACTAGAAAATTTAAATAGAATAGATCATGAATCATGGAGCCAGTTTATATCAAAATATGACTAATAATTTAGTAATTAATTTGAAGAACTATATTTAACAAACATGAACATTTAAAACCATACTTGATAACCATCATGCTAAGGGAAATTTGAAGTAATCTGATTTGTAAGTCATGCATGTGATTTACTTCAAAGCAATTTTGAAAAGATTTACTATTTATTTGACTGATTCTTTATAAATTCTAAGATAACACCATAAGGGAAAAACTTTTCTGTTCCATTATATAATATACATTGGTATTAAAAACAAAAAATACAGTCTTCCAGCATGGACTGTGTTAACATAATGAGAACATTTCTTTGTGAAAGAAATGACACCTCAGTAGAATTACTTATTTTTAGAATTACAGAAAAGTCATCTGAGATGGGGCCAGGAAATTATTTCTCCATTACTAGCTCATGAAATTGTGCCAGGCAATATTAGTTAGTTGCCAAGATGGTGACCTGTTCATCCTCCCGTCCCAAGAAAGTGTACATCCAAGATTTATAGGATCTCTTGTCATGTGTCCATCCTGTTACAATGGTGGAGGTGGCATTGTATGTGTGTCACCCACTACATCACACTGATCTGCATGTTCTGAATGAAATTTTAGGTTCTTACCAAATAGGTTCTAAATAAATACTTCTTAAAGTAAAAAAAAATAATTTGATTGATTTGGGATATGTGCTAATACTATGCAATGCAATATTTTAGATAAATTATTTCCAGTGAAATTATTAAGGGTTCAAATTTTAAATGTCTACTCAGTTTGAACATGTGTTCTTTTTTAGCCTAAAACCAGTTGTAACATTATATCACTATGGGCACAATTGACAAATCTTGTATATGAAATAGTATTCTCTTACTCTTAGAGCATCAATGACTGGTTGCACTCACAGTTAGCCACTTTCAAAAAGAACTATTGATGTCCATGGTTTGCTCTGAACAATTCTGAGGGCAGACCCCACTTGAAGTTTTTTCCCCAAGTATAGTCCAAAAAAGACTAGTCTGTGATTTAACTAGCTAATCTTAACTTGCTTTAGTAATAGTTGTGTTTGGTAAGAACTGTATGCTTTAGTTTTAGGTAACCCCAAATGAACAGATATTCTACAAATGAAAGTATGCTTATATCCTAAAATTACATTTCTTAGTATCCTCATATGATAGGCCATAACAAGATTTTGTAACTAAATGCTTCCAATACTGGGACTACATATTTGATTCTTTGGCCTTTGTTTTATGTCACTTGAGTCTTTTCAAATTGTTGTATGATATAGTAGTTAATGATTTTTCTAATATAGAAATTCAAATGAATAATTAAGATAACCATAAAGAAAGTTTAAGAGAAGGGATATTAAATAAAATTTACTAAGTAAGAGTGTTAAAGATTAAACTGAAGTGCTTCAGAAATGTAAGTAACATGGTTATCTTATGTTTTTTTCCCACTGACATTGCTAGTTTTTGCACAATTACTAAACAGAAATAGGTTCTTGATGTATGTTCATTTCTCTTTAGGCAGTTACATTCTATGTGATCCTGGGAAGTGGCTGCCAGGAATTCTGTCAGAAATAAAATATTTGAGTCAAATTCTTAGTGGGTCAACTAACTTAAGGTAATTCTGCAGTAAATAATTTCTGTATTTTATGTGTAAAATTAAAAAACACACACAAAAGAGAAAATGATCCAAATTTTTGGCTATCTAAAAATTGGGTCATCCTGAGGACTGTCAGTGGGACTGACTGATCACAGCCGGGAAGTCGTCGCTGCGAGAGCCAGGCCTCAGCTGGGTCTGCCGCTGAGTCGGCCACTGTAGTAGATGGGCCGGAGTCTGGCTGCCTAGAAGCTGGCGGGCAGGGAAAAACGGAAATCAAGGCAAACAAGTTTTGAGCAGCAGAGTGGATTCTTAATGAGAAGTAGCAGGTTCTTGGGCACTGAGCTGGCCTCTAGGGTTAGAATCCAGAAGGAAGAGCAAGTGGGAACTGTAAGGAGAGATTTGAAGAATTTACAAAATTCCTGGCCTTTGTGATTTCAGAGTGTTGAATTTATCTATTGTTCAAAACACAAGTGAACAGCTGTACATATTCAGTGAGTAGAAGTGATGTGGGACAGACTACAATTAAAAGTGGTTCCCATGTAGTTATTTCAATTTTCCCTCACTTAAATACAAGGTGAACACTATTTTACCTTGATAGCCATTTTTAAGTCTCTTTGAATTATTATGTAAATGTACTAGACTTCAGGAGAGCTTTGGTGAATGTAGGAGAAGAAGCCCTATACTATCTGACAGTTTTCCCCAGTTTTTAGAGTAGACATATAATGGCATGTAACAATATTTCCTATTTTTATACTGACTAGCAAATTTAGGGAGGCCTTTTAATGGTGAGAAATGATATTAAAATACACAATAGCTTTACCTGCCCCCATCTTGGTTGCTTTGGTACGTTTGCGCAGTTGGAGATGCCATAGTCTGAGGTGATAAAAGAGACGGAGAAAGATTTATCCCTCTGACTTGCCGAAAAGCTATTTCTGCATGGATGCTCCGAGGATTATTTGTCAGAATCCCTGCATTCTTGTTTTTTCTGTCTGAATTAGGAATTATGAAACAATGAGAAACATTAACAAAATAAATGATAAAATTTGTCCTTCAGCTAAATGTTTGCTATACATATGACATAAATGAAAAATTTTAAATAAATATAGAATTGTAATATATTCTAGCAATTAATGCTGCTTAATTCTCTGAGCTGGTGAATCAATTTGATCCTTTCCAGGTAACTTTTTATTGAATTTATTGTGGTTACATTAGTCAATAAAATTACATAGGTTTCAGCGGTACAATTCTATGATGCATCATCTGCATCATTTGCATTGTGCACTAACCATCCAAAGTCTAGTCCCCGTCCTTCACCATTTATCCCCCATTTACCTTCTCTGTTACCGTAGAGTCAGTTGAGTGCCAGGGAGTCTCCCACATTGGCCACTCTCAGCTTATTTGAATTCTTTGCCCCCCAAATCCTCACCTCTGTTTCCAACAATCCACAACTATTGTATTATGATCTTAATTCAGTCCTAATCAAGCACACCCCTCCACAGACATACATGTGGAAAGACCTGCCTTAAACTGATTCCAAATTTTTAATAAATTCTGGCCTTGCCCTTACATTGAGCATGCAAAAAGCTACAAGATAATTAGATAGAAAAAGCCCTTCCCTCACCCTCTGGAACCAGGTTGTGGGTGGGACCAAGGGAAGGCAGGCGCATGTGCCATATTAGTCAGAATGGCCCTGGCTGGTGTGTCTCATGGATTAGGCACTTGCTTGCAAACTGAAGGGTTGCTGGTTCTATTCTGGGTCAGGGCACATGCTGGGGCTGTGGGCCAGGACCCCAGTTCAGAGCGTGTGAGAGGTAGCTGATCGATGTTTCCCTCACACATCGATGTTTCTCTTTCTTTCTCCCTTACCCTCTCTCTGAAAGTAAATAAAATCTTAAAAAAAAAAAAAGTCAAAATGGTGCAGGCGAAGGTGCTGAACCAAAGAGGCTTAGTCAGTCTAGCCTGGGGAAAGAGGGGGTCAGTTGGAAGGTGGGCCCACCTGAAGTGTATGAAAGTTCGGGAAGTTGATCGGTCATTTTGAGAAAAAAACCTTGTCTATCCCACAACTAACATAACGCCCGGGAAACAAGGAAGCTCTTGACCTGCACTTGTATGGAGCACTCATCTGTTTTCTCAATGGCCAAGGCCTCCAGGAGGGAGCCTGTCTCTCTCGTTGTCTTGCCCACTTGGTGATGCGCCGCACCTGTGCATTCATGTGCTCTCTCACCCAGGAGCACCCAATCCTGTGGCTCCAGCAGCTTCATGGCCCATGGCCATGTGGGCTGCACATACAGGCTTCAGGAGGGGTCCTGAAATGGACAGCAGCCAGGAACAAGCTAAGCTTCCTGGATGGTGACTAAGACTACTTAGCAGCTGCCTGTGGGCTCCAAAGGACTATACTTTAAAATGGAGCAGGAGTTCTGGACACTGGCTTTTGCCTTGGCTTGCTGAGGACACAGCTGGCTTCTTCCATGACAGAAAGAAGAGTTGGTCTTTCAGACACAAGTCCGCCATTCTCCTAGGTCGTGCAGCACCTGAATAAAGCCTCTGTCCTTTTGCAACAGCATTGGCCTCAAGAGTTTGACTTTTGTGGTAACAGGCAGCTGAACCTCCACTTTTGTTCTGTAGGTAATTTTTAAAAATATAAATATCCAGAGCTGTGTGCTACAATAAATGTATAGAGAAAGTGACCATACTTCTCAAAATAAAAATTGAAACAACACAGTCAAAAAGTGGGAAAAAAATTGCAGGACTTTTCCAGAAAATCCTAAAAAGTGGTTGCATGACGAATCTTGAACATATCTGAGGAGGAAGTTATGGAGATGAATCCAGGGTTGAATTAATGCCCCCCCAAAGATATTTATGACATTACTGAAGATGACATTGTACTATTAAAGAGCCTAATGACAATTTGGTACATCCAATTTTACTGACAGTTATATTTACTGGATAAAAGCATAAACATTCTGACTATGATTAAAACGTTGAATCCACAGTATGTAGAAGTATGGAAAATAAATTAAAAAATAACAGCAAATTATGTTTGGTTTCTTTTAACTGAGTTTCCTTTAAAAATTATCATGTAGAATAATCTGTTATTTTTAGTGGACTTTTTAGATCATTTTACAATTATAATGATACTCAGTTTTATTGACCCACAGTAGCCTGAGGCAATGTGGGATGTTAAAAGGGATGGAAGAGGTGAGCCCCTCAGAAAAGCAGTAACTACTCTTGGCTTTACCAAAATGGTAGCCCGTGAAGATCTGGAACTAGGGAAGAGTTCGATCTGAGCCTGAATTAAGATGTGTGTCGTAGAGTGAACCGTTTCCATGCCCCGTGCCTGTAGTCTGCTTCCTCCTTTGGGGCTTTGCCTCTCGAAACTCTTTGCCAGTGTCATCTTCACGACCATTTCACTTGGGGTTTCAAGGATGAAGTCTGATTTTTTCCCAAGATATCCTTCCTACCACAAGAATCTTGCTATCAATATTTTTAAACCTCTGATTTCTGCTTTTTACAAGATATACTAATGACTGGTCTTAGTTGTTATTTGCTATGAAATAAAAACTTTGAAAAGAAACATCAGGAAATAATTGTCCAAGTATCACAGAGTTAAAATTGTAAGCAAATGTTTAGTTATAACATACTAATAGTTGTTTAAAACCAAAAAATATTACAGACTTCTTTGAAATTATAATGGCCACATTAATCTTGAACATACATGTAATTTTAAAAAATTCTCCCTACTTGAGGATATTTCCACTGATGAGAGAAAGAGAGAGAGACATCAATCAGCTGCCTCCAATATACACCCCAACCAGGGATCGAGGTACCGGTATGTTCCCTAACCAGGAATCAGACCCATGACTTTTTGGTATATGGGGTGATGTTCCAGCCAAGTGACCCACCAGCCATGGAGCAATTTTAAAATGTAAGTTTAAAACATTCTATTTTAAGTAGTATTAAAAATTAAACTGAGATTTTTGTTTCAAACGAAGTAGGTTTTTGTTGTTTGTTTAACATTCACTCTGAAATTCTGTCAAAATACCTTCAACTTCAGGAGACAAATTGAAGTCAGATCCCAGGTAATGGTTAAATCCACTAGACAGGATTACATTTGTTATCTTTATAGGAGAAGCTTTCACTTGGCCAAATGACGCACCATCCATAGGGGAGTTGGTAGCAGGAATAAGCTACATAATAAAATAAAAGCAATTAAGAACTCTCACCTCCAAAACTCAAATAAATAGGTTTAGTTCTCATCACAGGCTCTACTTGATAATAAAAATTTTTTAGGTCATGACTTACATACTTGCCTAAACTCAGAGTTAGTATGAGGCAAAAACTGTGAAACAGTCTTCGGGTCTTTAACCTCGCATAGAACAGTGTTCTGCCTTTTCAGGCTCCGTTGTATTCATCACTAGAATTCAGTGTGACTGCACTATCCCCTTTCCAAATGGTATTCACAAGGGAAGTGTAGAATTTAGAAATAAAGAATTAAGCCCTTTCCTCTTTGTAATGTTTGTTCTTTTTTTCTGAACAGAAACTTCTGGACAGTTGGAGTAATATCTTCTGTATCTCTGTATTCCTCACAATACCTCATCAGGAGCCTTGAAGTAAATTAGTTTTTCAAAAAAGAAGTAGAGAAAATGAGGACTAAGAAAAAGTATCTTATAACAATCACTTTTAATGAATGTGCTAACTCTGTAAATAGTGTTTTCCTTTGAAGTTAGTTGTGGATTAAGAAACTGTTTAAAGAATTTCAGGAATCAATAAACAGAGGAGGGAGACACTTGGTTTCTCTAGAAATATGTGCCTGCTCTGTTTTCATTAAGATATCTTGCTTATACTTTTAAAAATATAAATCTTAAATATATGATTCAACTTATTTAGAAGCATAGCCTTTGCAATTTGTATAAAATTACTGATTTCCTTTATATTTCAGTAGGTATTACCAAGAATGCAGCTTTGTAATGAACACTAAAGCATCAGGCCTTTTACTAAAACTGGCAAGTCCCAAATTCCCTAATTCCTTTGTGGGACTCTCTTGTCATCACTAATCTAGAATGTTGTCAAATTTTCTTCTGAAACCAAAGCAACAAAAATGTCTTTTTTAAAAAGATTTTATTTATTTATTCTTGGTGGGGGGCGAGGGAGAAGGAGAAAGAGAAAGAGAAATATCAATGTGCAAGAGATAGGTCCCCAGCTGGGGACCTGGCCTGTAGTGCAGGCATGTGCCCTGACTGGGAATCAAATTGGAAACCTTTAAGTTTGCAGGCCAGTACTCAAATCCACTGAGCCACACCAGCCAGGGCAAAAATGTCTGGTTTCAAGGACAAGTTTAGATTTCATTTATTCTTTCTTTATCTGCTATTAAAAAAGAAAAAAAAACAGCAGCAACCAAACAAAAGAAAAATACATTACACTGAACTGATGAACTTTAAAAGTATTCTTATGTCTCCTGAACAGCTAAATGAAATAATGGCTCAGTTTTGTTCTGGCTGTAAAAGTAGGAATTATTATTGGATCTTAAAATTTTGAGATTTCCCTAGAGATTTCAAATATCCCCTTTATTTTACTAACAATCGTAGATAAACAAAAATTTAAATAAAATGCCTACATATAGAATAACTTTATATATATAAGAATTTAATTCTTACATGTATATGGCACCACTTTAAATGGCAAGAATGTGTATCTAGGATCATTTAAGACAACATCATAGCATAGTAATGGGAAAATGAGTTCACTGTATGAGCAATAGAATAGAATAGCCAGCAAACAACACCTCTAGTGAAATATTCAGCATTGACTAAAACTTGAGTTTATGTACTTTTTCTGCTATGTTAAGCCAATTAATGAAATATGAAAATTATGATCTTTAAAGTTCTAAGTGATTTATTTATATGTAATTATATGTAATTTTTCAAATTTAGCCAATATTACCTTAAAATGAATTTATAAATTTTAATGTGACAATTTTTATAGGTCTTTCATTGGAGCCCTTATATACATGGTGTGGTAGGCAGAAAAATGCAACCCTCCCTTAAAAATGTCCACGTCCTAATCTCCAAAACCTGTGAATACATTACCTCACATAGCAAAAGGGATTTGCAGATATAATTAAGTTAAGGATTTTGAGATGGGGAGATTATCCTGATTTATCTAGATGGACTCAGTAAAAGCAACAATGGTCCTTATAAAAGGGAAGAAGGAAGGTCAGAGTGAGAGAAGATGCAATTTAGTGATGGAAGCAGAGGTTAAAGTGATGCCATTCTGGGCAGAGGGCCGTGAGCCAAGGAATGCAAGTAGCCCCTAGGGGTTTGAAAAGACAGAACAAATTCTCTCCTAGAGCTTCCAGAAGGAATGTAACACTGCCAATATTTTTTATTTTTAGCTTGGTAAGATTTTTTTTTTTTACTTTTGACCTCTAGAACTGTAAGATAATAAATTTGTGTTGTTTCAAGCCACTAAATTTGAAGTACTTTGTTATAGGAGGAAGAGGAAACTAAAGTTTTCTTTGGTTTTCCATTTCTGAAAGCAAGAAGTGATTCGCTTCCGAAATATAAAAGAGAAAGGGAAAGGAAGCTTAAATCTCTGGCCTCAATTTTATTTGATTATTTGTTTTCTTTTGAAAGACTGGAACCTGTGACAGTAATTTCAGTGGGTGACATTAGTTGGTGTTCTTTCTCAGACATATCATACAGATTAGTAGCTAAGATTTTTTTCACAAAGCATAGTTTTTAGAAAAAGTTTTGTAGATATAACCCACAAGTGAACCAATTTCTTTTGGCCTTATCTAGATAATCTTTATTAACATTGTCCAACTTTAACTCTCACAGGCCCCTGTAGCTACTTTGACCTATAATAGAAGCCACTTGGTTAATCAAAAAAAAGTCAAGGTTAATAGAAAAAGTTAGGAAATAGTTAAGGATTATATGTATAATTCATATTTCTCTTCAAAAATTTAAAATATAAAAATAAATACACTCAACAATCTTTTGATGAAGGGCTAAGGCCTTTTCTGTAGGCAAGAGTCCCTTGGTTGGTATTTTATCTGATTGTTTTTGGATAAAACCACAATTAAGATTTTGTCTTCAATTTAGAATTTTGTTTTTTGTAAAGTAGCAAGAATTTAAAGACACATGGGTAAAATGTAAACACGAAAATCTGTTTAGATTCAAAAAATAATTTTCCCACATATTTTGTCTGAATTTTTATAATTTTCTCCTATATTTTAGTTTTTTTCTCCCAACCTAATTTGACACTTTGTGTGTATGTGTGATATTTATCCAGACTTGCCATAGTATCTGATTTTGTTTTCATAGAAACAGAGTAATAATATTTTAAAACTTATATCTGTAGTGTATCTGTTTATTTAAAACAGAGAACTAACAAATTTTTGAAAAAACACAGCCAGCCCCTGAAAAATATGTGAACCTCTTGCTGAAGGCTGAAGTGGGTTAGAGGAGCCCACCAGTGTGGCATGTTCAGTGTGCTCTGGGAGTCGGTTTGTTTTACGGAGGGAACAGAGAGTGGGGGTGATCTAAGGGAACGCAGTTACAGTAAGTCCGATCTCTTTCTTCAGCATAACTTAAATTAATCTTTGTTTACTAAGGCCCGTGCTCTCTGACTTCCACTTACATTACAGGTTCACTTACATTCTCACTGCCTACTCCCCCATCCCCATGGGGTCTGGGTCTTCATAATCCCTTTCTTGGATTATTCCAAAAGCCTCTCAATTGGCTTCTTTGTCTCTAGCCTCTTCTTCTCAAATCTTTGCGATGGCACAGCTCTACTGATGTTGCTTCTTGAAAACCACAGCTTCTCTGGGTTAAATTTAGTCTTTGGAGGGTGGTCAGTGGTAGACTTTCCTAAGGATATGCTCTGTTGGACTCTTCTCTCTCTAATCTCTTTCCTACCGTGGTCAGATACCTTTTCTAGCGTTCATGGGTAAAAGGCCTGATTATTTTGCCTATATACAAAAAAGAGGTACACATTTCTCTTGTTAGATGAATGGCCCAGAGAGTTGAGGTCAGAATTTCTTACCTTCCTTCCTATCTGCTAAGTAGAGTTTTGCTACCTTCCACTTAGAAAAGTGGTATCTCATGGCTTGTCATCTTCTATCATTATTGGACATATTGAATAAAAGGCATATTTAAAATAATTTGCTTTATTTCAAATGATGTTGTTAGAAAGCGGAGCTTCCCTGGCATGTGTGTGTGTGTTTACGTGCTGCTGTGTCCACCACATCAGGCCTTTGATGGTAATCACCAAAAAGGCACTAAATAATCCACAAGAATGTGATAGCCAAGGTTTAAGTATTTAAACAAAAATGTGCACAATAGAATATTAGTTTAGTAATAATTTACATATTTTAAAAGAAAATGTGTAAATAATATAATTATTACCAAATTTTTCTTTGCTTGTAGTTCAGAGAAGTGAAATTCAGCTTTTGCCCGATCATCTGAATTCACAGGAATTCCATCTAACATCTGTAAGTTAGGTAGCCGAAATATGAGCATGTGGCGATGTAACATTTTTCTACAAATCTGAATTAAAAATAATTAAAAATAATTAATTCTGTAAGAAAACCTTTTATTTCAAAGATTAACCTGGAGAAGGAAATTTAGCCTAGGCAGCAAAGAGGCAGATGATACAAATATGAGTTCCCTTTTTGAAAGATTTCTCACTCCCAGTTATGATAAATGAAGATAAGAACTTTTTTTCTAACCAAGTCTACCATGTAGAGGTTTAGGCTAATTTTAGAGTATATAATATTGTTCATTAACTTCAAGCAATCCCAATTTAGGAATAGGATTATAGTATAAAAGTATTCTTGTAAGTAATTATTACTTTGAAATATATTTTCCCATAGGCACTATCCAATTTAATTCAATACACATCTGTTGAACTGTATGGTCCATCACTTCATAGTGCCAAACTACTCTTAAAAATACTTGCGTATGTGCCTAAGAAGGTGTGTAGAAAGAATTAACATGGTAGTCCAGAGGCTGTTATTTTTATAAGGGTCTGCTTGTAAGGATAGCCCTTGACTAATGTTTGGTTCTTGGGTTTTGGATCTGTTCCTGCCATTCTTTAATTGACAAGGATAGTTCACTGTACCTAGCCTGTTTATACAACAATATGATTTATGCTCAACCTGTTTTGCTTCTGGGAGTCTGGAGTTTTGGTACATGATAGGCATAGGGTACCAATGTGACCACCTTCCATCACAATTCTTGAGTGCTAAGTCTATTGGAATCCCCTGGGCAAAAACATGACACACATGTTGCTGCATTTTTGTTGCTGGGTGATGAGTGTGTATTGTGTGATCCCCTATGGGAAAGGAAGAACATAAGGAAGTCTGCATATGGATTCCACTAGACTCTGCCTGTGTCTTTGTCACTCATCACCTATGTATCCTCACTATGTCACTATCATAAGTCTTAGCTATGAGTACAACTATATGCTAAGTTCCACAAGTCAGCCTTTCTAGTAAATTCTTGAACATAGGGGTGATCTTGGGGACTGACAACACAGCCATGTGTTACACTGTTTGTGATAGTAAAATAGTCATCAAAAGAGGATGAATAAACAACCTATTTTAAAAAATGTAGTAGATTATATATGCATTAATGGAGAGAGATCTCTAAGATATCTAATTCAATAAAGAGAAAAATTTGACCACATTTTAGAACTTAAAGTAAGTTTAATAAATACCAAAGATCATAATAAATAAACTGTTTCCTCTGACTCAAATGTAATAACTTTAGGAATGAATTGTGAGCAGATAACTGAAAACATCTCATTGGGTTGAAATGAACACACACATCTTAATAATTCATGGATTAAAGAAGAAATCTTTTGGAAATTAGATTTTAAGAAATGAAGAACAGGAAAAACACCACATATCAGAACTTTGAGGATGCTGACAATGCAGTATTTCATAACCTAAAATTTGTTCACTTACAAGACATACCAAAAGTTAATGAACTAGGCATCTACTTAAGCATTTTTTAAAAAAATTCTGAGAAACTAAAAGAAGGAAATAAAAAAGGGTGGAAGTTAATGAAATAAAAACAAAGAAATAATATACTTCATAAAACCAAAATAAAGTTCTTTGAAAAGATTAACACAATAGACAAACCTTTAGCAAGACTTGTCAAGAATAAAAGAGAAAAAAAAATGAACAAACATGGGTATGAAAAAGGTGACAAAACAGATATAATAGAGATTTTAAAAATTCATGAGAGTACTGTGATAATAAATTTAAATTTAGATGAAAAGGACAATTTTATAGAAAAATAAAACTCAATATTGACTTTTGAAGGAATAGAAAACATGACTAGATTTATAGTTATTGAAGAATTTGAATAAGGACTTTAAATCTAATTTCAAAAAATATTAAGCCCAGATGATTTTAAAGCCAATATTTAATTATCCTTCAAGGAACACGTGTCTTCTCTTATATAAGCTAATTCATAAACTAGAAAAAGAGGGAGAACTCCTCAATTAATTTCAGGAGGCAAAAAAATAGCCTTAATAACTTGAAAATAGTAGTATAAAAGTTAAAAATTATAGGATAATTTTACTTATTTCCATAGATGCAGATATGCTACATGAAATCTTAGTAAATTGAATCCAGTCAATTGTTAACATGACTAAGTAATATTCATCCCAGGAATTTAAGTGTCTTTAAACACTAGAGTCTATTAATATGATTCACATATTAACAAAGTAAAGAGAGGAACTGCATTACCAATTAGTCAAAATCCAATGTCCATTCATGATAAAAACAGGAAGTAAACTGGAATTAGAGAGGAACTGCCTTAAAATGTTGAAGGTTATCTGCCCATAACCTAGAGCAAACATCATATTTAATACTGGCAACTTAGGAACATTCTTTTTGAAGTTAGTAACCTACTGTGGTTGCTTTTATCCAACACTGTACTATAGGTGCTAGTCAGCACATTAAGAGAAGTAAAGGAAATTAAAAAACATGAGGATTGGAAAGAATTGAGTCATGACTTACAGATAATATGACAGTCTACACAGAAAATGCAACACAATTTACAGACCATTAGAACTAAAAACAGAGTGTTCAGCAAGGTTCCTAGGTAAAGAATAATACACCAAAATGTAAAAAGATACTGTTTAAAATGGTTATTAAAAGAGCAGAGATGGACAACAGTGTGGTGATTGTAGGGGTAGGGGGAGGTGCATATAAGGGGACTAAATGGTAATGGAAAAAATACATTAAAAATAAAAATAAGATAAAAATAAATCACAAGAGAAAAAAACCAGCAGAATAAATCTAACCAAATATTAAAATCTTTAGGAGAAAAGCATACATCTTCATTACAGGACATAAAAATGGACCAGCATTTGTGTTTATGAGTGGGAAGTCAATGCTATAAATGTTAGGAGAGACTAGTTCCTGTATTTATTTTTTGGTGGAAATAGCTCTCTGATGTGTCACTGCTGTGCTCTCTGAACCTTTCACTCCTCAACAGGGGAGGTGGAGCGGCTTAATAAATCTGGGAAGATGAGATTGGGCAGGTTTAACTCCTGTCTTTCCTTTCGGGAAAGGGCTCGTTGCTGGGAGAATGCTTTCTGTTTCTCCAGGAGAAGCTGTCGTCCCAGGTGGGAAGTCCTCAGCCAAGTATTTTCTGCTACTGGGTGATCATGATTGCCTGTTTCTGGAATCTGTTAGCAGGTCCACTTGGCTTTCTCACTAAGCTAAGCCAAGTATTTCACCTCTCCATCTGCCACTGAAATGTTTCTCAGTTTGTTCAGATGTTAGGTGGACAAGGATTCTACTTACTAGATCCCTTCAAAGATTCCAACAGGAAATTTGGCAAATTTCTCCCAAAATTAATTTTTACATTCAATGCAATTCTCATTAAAATATCAAGAGTCATAGAACTTGAGAAGCTGTTTGCCAAAACTTACAATGTAAAAGGGTCAAGAATAGCCAAGACAGCAAAGAAAGAAAAACAGAAGGTGGGAGAGGAGAGGTGCTTACCCTATTAGATATCAAGACAATATAAAACTTTAGTAATGAGCACAGTGTAACATTGCTATACAGGGTTGACGAATAGGCCAATGAATACAATGTTGAACTCCAAAGCTGACCCTCATATGTGACAGTGGCATTTTATACTGGAGCCAGTTGGAAGAAGACATTAGTAAATAAATTGTGCTTGGATAACTGTCTATGAATAAATAAAACAAAAAACAAATTAAATCCTTTCTCACTTTATATACAAATAAATTTTATGTAAGTAAATTAACGAATAAATTAGAAAAGTAACATACTCACTGGATTGCCATAAACTGTAAGCTCTCTGAGAGAAGAGATACCAACAAGTTTTTCCAGTTCTGTTATATCCTGTTCAAAAGTTAGTAAGTTATTTGGTTAGATCCAGCATCTTCAAATATACATTTGAGGCTAATTATATGTAAGTGTTGGGTTGCAGCTAGCTCATGACTGAATCCTGTGAAGTGAGCTTGAGTGACAGTATTCTGTATTGTTGACTAAAGACAGATCTGTGTAATATTGGTAAATTTTCAGGAAATTTGGGAAATGGTGTTTTAACTTGAATTTGGTTTTGGTAGAAGTAATTATACCATGGAACTAGGTAAAGACTGTTGATTGGGACTTTTTGTTCCTGGAAAGCCATCTCTTAAACATTAACCAGCACACCAATGGTTGTTACTTTTTGAGTACATCATCAGGATAAACATTTCTGTGGAGCCTTTAATTTAGGGCAAGAAATAGCAATTGACTATTTCCTAAAGTCATTTGCAGTCTCAGGTGATTCTTGAGACTTTTTTCCTTTTCTCTTTATTTTCATTTTTTTAATATCTTTGATAGTTAGGTGGATTGATATTGATAACAACACTAAGACTATGATCCCCCATGATTCATCCTAGGGATTGTCCTTTAGCTATATTAAATTTTGATAGTAAATAAGGTTGACTAGACATTATCCTGTTTAAGTTACTGGGGGAGGAAGTTGCTATATCAGTTGATCTGCTATTCATTCACTTCCTTTAGGGGGTAAGGAGGATGGGTAGGGAGGTGGGGCAGGGACATTCTTAGGGAAAAGCAGGTTAGCTGGTCTAAACTCCTAAGTACACTGGTAACCAGATGTCTTTGTCAAATAAACCTATGCTATTTACTAGAAAGAAGGTCCTAGTTTATGAGGTGCTCTTAGCAGGATCTCTCTGGTTCAGGAAATAAACCTAGGATCTATAGATTTATCAGGCATGGCTCCCTGTAAAATACCATATAAATTCAAGTATAAAATGGAGATATTTAAGAAATGAAACACACCCTTGTTGCATGGGATCATCTCATTTGGAGAGCTCACATTTTATTCGAAGTTGGACAATATTTGTGAGATATGGAGAGGAGGGACCTGAGAAGTCATGGGAATGTCATAGACCCTCTGTATCTTTGAAATTCTTAGTAGAAAAATGTGATACTGGGTAAGAGCTCTGATTCGTGTAAGTCTAACCTGACAGTTGGTTATATTACCTCAGTTGCTGTCACTGGAAAGACTCCCATAGGAAAGCAATTTTCCTAATTTAGTAAACTTGTGGATAAAGCTTTGGTAGAATCATTGGGTTTTGCAGGGTTATCTCAGGCAAATTTACTTTAACCTTGATAAATGAATTACATGCTGTTTTTCTTCTTTTCATGTGTATTTCCTACTTGCTATGCTGTAGAAAAGGGGCACTGCTCATGACTTCTTTCTAGCTTTGAACAGACTTTAATATCAGCTCAGAAGAGGCTTTCTGAACACGAGTAAGTAGAGCCACCAGCAACTATTGATTGTGTACCTCTTATGTACCAGGCACTATGCTATATACTGATACAAATGTGGGCAGGACAGACTCAGTTCCTGCCCTTTGGGAGAAGTCCACAGTTCACTTTGTCCTCGAGGTTGTCTTACAGATATAGGTAGAGCAGAAAAATTGGTAAAAGGAAGGCTAACAGATCATCACCAAAACACTCAGAGAAATGCTAGGGCTTTACAAGGTTAGGTATACTTTCAACCCTCTCATCTGTATACTATCTCAGGAGAAAGTCTGGGCAGGCTCAGTTGGAGCTGTGGCCTAGTGGAAATAGATTGAATTTTGAGCAGGTAAAGCTAAGGCAGGATCCTAAGGAAGCTTTGAGTAGGGGAGAGATGGAATATTAAAGCATTATCAGAAATTGACTCAGATACCAGGTAGAACAAGTCTATGTGTCAAGTTTAAATGACCAGAGGAAGTCTGGGATTGAGATGCAGCAATAGCATGAACCAAGGAGTTAGGAACAAAACAGATTTCTTGGAGAGGATGGCTGAGAAGAGCCTTAGAACATTTAGAGCTATGTAATCTTTTTTAGCAGGTGGATGCATGTGGGTTGGTTGGGTTTATGAGTGTAGAAGCAGAGTGGACATCTTTGCATCACAGGCTATCTACATGCTTCTGCATTACAGAGTGTTTACATGGCATATAAATGATAAGTAAACACTAGCAAAATTTTCATTGGTGTGTTTGGAAGCTTCATGTTCAGAGGAATTACATAAATCTTGTCAAACTCATAACAAAAACAAACTAACATTACCTGGATTTTATTATATCCTAGGAAGAGTTTCTCTAGTTTTACCAAAGGTTGTAAGTTGTTCAGCTCTCGTAGTCTATTTTCCTCCAGGTGAAGCGCCAACAGGGAGCTTGGTTTGGCAAAGGCACTATCGTTGAACGCTCTGATGCGGTTATGGTCCACCACCAATTCCTGAAGCACTAGTAAGCTGTCAAGCCCTTCAACCTGACTGATTTCATTCCCTGAACAAAGATAAGTCATGATATGTCAAGTGACCCCAAACGTCCTGAATAAAAGGTTATCTATCTTCATTTAAATATTTATTCATAAATTTATTTTTGGAAAAGTATTAAAATGAACTTACTTTCAAGGAGTAATAGGAATGTAGTTTATAAGAAGGGAGCATTATCATCAAATAAAATTTGGTAAAATTTCCTTTTTATGTTTGAAAGATCAAGATGTTACATATACAATATACTGAATTGATTGGATCTCTGTTAAGTAATTAAGTACTAAACTAGTTGGTAATGACAAAAATAGATGTATAAAAATGCTGCAAAAGATATGCTTTCTGAGTATATCTGATAATTCAAATAGGTATATCTAATTTATTAAAATAAACTAATTTTTTTATGTTGCTAAGTTGGAAAAATATATCTTAAATATGTTTTTATTTCACAAAAGCATTTTCATATTACAACCACATTAAAAATTAAGAATACATTACATTGTTTAAAACCTCAGTCCTTTCTTTATAATCTCTAATTTCTCTCTACTATAGCAATCAATAGCTTTATAAGTATTAATGATAATTTATATGAGATGACCTTTGAGTTGATGAAATACTTTTATATGTGTTTCCTAATAGAGTCTCAAAATAGGACAGGGAAAATATTACCATTTTTAATTATCATAAAACTGGGGGTAGGAGGAATTGAGTGCCTTGCTCACAGACACAGAAGTGTCAGTACCAGGCCCAACCTAGATCTTTTACACTTTGAGCTCAATGCTGCTTCTACTGTGCCATGCAGTGTTTCATTCACTGTCATCCTCCTTATCTGTAATAGACTGAATTGTGTCCCCCCCCTCCATAATTCATATGTTGAAGTTCTAACCCCTAATACCTGAGAATGTTATTGTGTTTGGGGATATGGTTTTTTAAAGAAGATTAAATGAGGTCATTGGGGTGAGCCCAAATCCAACATGACTGGTGTCCTTACAATAAGAGATTAGGACACAGAAACACACATAGGGAAGATGATGTGAAGATACAGATGCCATCTACAGGCCAAGAAAAGAATCCCTCAAATCATGGATTTCCGGCTTCTACAACTATGAGAAATTGAGTATCTGTTGTTGAGCCAACCCATCCCCCAGTCTCTGGTACTTTATTATGGCTGCCCTAGCAAATGAATGCATTACTAAACATGTGATCCTATGATCTTGGAATTGTTCTCCTTGAAATTTAATATATTTCATCTAATTTAAGACAACAACAATATTAAGATATGTCAATATTTTATGTACACCTTTAGAAAGAAAGAATTTGGTTAAGTCAACCATGCCAAACCATCAGTTAAGAAACAACCATATTTCAGACATGTTAAATGTAAAAAGTATGTCTCAGAATTGATGATATATGGTAAATTTACATTATTTTGTTCTGTTCTTATAGGGAAGTTGATAACATTACAACCTGCAATAAAATTGCACACAGAGCTTGTTATAAAAATCACAGACTTTGAAACTTTGCCAGTGCCTTACATATAAATTTAAAACATTTATTCAAGTAAAAGTGAGGAAAATAACTTAGTGGGTTAATATATCACATTCATGAAATTATGTATTTAGACTATTACTTTTAATATTTTAAGTCCCAGTAGTATAAAAATCATATCAGTAGCTTCAAGTACTAATTAATTTCTACAGTAGCATATTTTTGGACATAATTCATTTTGAGATGCCCATTAAGCATATTTAAGGAAAAAACTAAAAAAAATACTATGGTAAATGTGTTTTCAGGAATCTTATATTTCTATAAGTAACAGCATTTACATTTGTTTGAAAAACTCCCACCGAGGCTGCCAAAATGACGAGATAAATAAACATGGCCTAAGTGAGAAAACTCCGAAGAACTAAACAAAATATAGATGACAATCTATCTGATGCAGAATAACACTGGCTATAAGGGTGCTCAAAGAACTCAGTAATACAACAGCATCAAAAAGAGCCAGGCATATATGAAGGATATACTAAAGGAAATAAACAATTTATAGGAAATCAACACTAGAGTGGATGAAGCTGAAAATCAAATCAATGATTTGGAACATAAGAAAACAAAAAGCAACCAAGCAGAGCAACAAGAAGATAAAAGAATAGGAAAAAAATGAGAATAGTGTAAGAAGCCTCTGGGACAACTTCAAGTCAAACAACATTCACATCATAGGTATACCTGAGAGAGAAGAGGTAGAGCAAGAAACTGGAAATCTATTTGAAAAAATAATGAAAGGAAACTTCCCTGATTTGGTGAAAGAAATAGACATGTAAGTCCAGGAAGCACAGAAAGTCCCAAATAATATGGATGGAAACACGTCCAACCAAGACACATCATAATTAAAATATCAAAGCTTAAAGATAGAGAATCTTTTTTTTATTTTAATGATTGTTCAAGTACAGTTTTCTCCCCTTTACTTCCAATCAAGCCCTCCCACCTCCCTCCCATTACCACCCTCCCCCTAGTTTTTATCCATGTGTCCTTTAACTTTG